>JAECUM010023894.1:0-25371 GCA_016617855.1 Megalonaias nervosa | reverse complement strand
AATACATTTCAACACCTAGTTATATAACCTTTTTGGAATCTTCTTCCGGCTAGTATAGTTTTGAAATTGCACACTTGAGATTCTTCAGTCTCGTGCAACATTCTGTAAAACAGTAACGACAGATTATCTATCGATTGATAGATCAATATATCCGAGAGTCTGTTTTTCTAACTGCCAGTCTATATACGCGTATATGTATTTGAAATATACTAAATTTGTATGTCTCTTTCTCATTCCTTAAAGCACGTATTTCATGTATGAGCTGAGGTAAATGGAACTTCGTTCAAAGACATTTTCTGTTTAACTATAGAAATAAGAGGATTATATTTTTAATAATCTTGGGCAATGTTATTCCAAAAGGTTAATTCTACACCTCTAAATGTAGACAAATAAAATCTTCATCTCCACCTTCAAATCGAATGTATTAGAAGATATGTTTCCATCATTTTTATGACTTTGGACACACAATAGGGCTCGACGCTGCAACAGAGATTATGAGTAATAAACGTTCTATCATAGAGGCGTTTCTCGATTATAGTGATGAAGAGTATATCCTGGTGCATATGGAATTATTGGAAGGTAGTGTTAATTCTACCTATGAGAGACTGTTGAGGCACTTAATAGACGTTAACCTGTTTAAAATCAGGCAAAGATGAAAATTCGTTTGCTAAAGTGTCTCTCCAGTGCTTAGCGAGACGAATAATTATTGAAAATGTCTTAGCAAATGCATTCCACGACTGGAACGATATTATAATGTGTTCTCTTGGTATTGCGTCTGATGATGTTGAATCAAGTTATGTTTCCAAACGATCCCTCCTCTGGGTCTCGTTAAGATATGATCAACAAAATACCGGTCATAGAAGAAAGGGAACGTCAGTCATCACGTGTTTTCCATGGTTATGTAAGTCATGGATATCAAAGTATATATATATATATATATATATGACTAATATATCCTATGATTTGATTTTAATCGAAGATTATTAAGCTAGTGGTGAACACTTTATACACCATCCTGCATCTGCTGCATCAGAGGTATCCCCAAATGCCGTTGACTGTTCTCGGACTGGGAGGTCGATTGGAGGCACAGATGCTGATCAAATTCGATTATCAATAATTTTGCCCAGGTCATGCAATAAACTATTTAGAGAAATTTTCAAGGTTGCTCTCACCAACGGCGGCAGTACGTTACGGGTAACATGTCCAGCTCGATTTATGCAGAGCACAAGCGCAACAGTTTTCCTCTGACAATGGAAAGGATTATTGCATTCTACTCGTCAGTTATCGTCCGCCACAAAACTCAGCTGCTACATGAACTGACCAGCCTTGGTCTGTGTCCCCCAATGGCTATATGTGGATTATAACCACTTCTCGACACGAAAACGGCAAGAGTGTGTACCCATCAAAAGAAAAGCAAAAATTTCTTTCTCAGAAGATGGAACGTAAAGACTTTCTACTCTGGAATGACTGAAGTCCTGCGACCATTACAGGACAGCACTAACTGACTGCAAGATGCATCCGCAAAACACCGACATTGAAGCGCTATGTGACGCAAGGCTAGCTGATACAGCCTCAATACGTAAAGTCAACTATACCTTCTACTGGCATCGAATGAGTTCTGACCAACACCATGAACATGGTGCGAGATTTGCAGTCAGAAAGACTGAGACGCATGTAACTATATACCTATATATCTCACTCCGCATAACATCTGTTAGAGGCTTCTTTGCAGTCATCAGCGCATATTTTCCACTTTTATATGCATCTCCTGAAGACAAAGACTGCTTCTGTGACACTTTACATGATATCATCATAGAGTCAGAAGCTGATCCACCTAGGTGACTGAAGTGAACGAGTTTGAACAGACTACATGTCGTGTCTGTCAGTGTCGTCATAATTAACAAAAACAGCCATAGGTTGTTCGATCTGTGCGCTCCGAAGTATCTTTACCTCACCAGAACATTATCTAAGGGCAATTTTTCTCACAAGGTGTCACAGCACCACGATAAATGCGGATACTGGAATCCGGTCGACCTGAGTATTACCAAAACCCACACCTATAGCAGTGCCGGCCCGATTCTACATAGTTCTTGACATGAAGACTTGCATGAAAGACGACGCAAACTTCTTGCATTTAACAGAGCATTCAGCCGGTTATATCCGAACAAACCTTGCAAGAGAATGCTGACAGGTATGAAGGGTCCTGAGCTTCGTTATCTATGGGAATCCACCGGACATTTCCAAGGGGTGGGGTGCAAAAATCAAAGGGACGAAATGCATATGCGTGTACCCCATGCAGGAAGCAACACTTTGGTACAGTCAGGACTCGGATAAAAAGATTGCTTCGCGACACACGCAGCCCAAATTCTGCCAGTCAAAGAGGCAAAATATTGAACACAACCAGAATACAACACTCAAGATATTTCGAGCTTTCAACTTGGCAAAAATTGCAGCGCAAAAGACGATCAGGCATTGCGCAAATCAGCATGGGCCACTCTTTGCCAGGAAATACTGACCGCATCAGACACATCAAAACGTTCGCACCAAGTATAGCTGGTTCAAGAACTCTCTTGTCCTTAATATCACAAACTCTCCCCCGCCCCCATGAGTCACCGAATTTCAAAGTGATCGCCGACAGGAGTAAGCAGTAGTCTCACTGAGTGGAACACCACTGTGAGCCGTACACTTGAGAGAAACGGACATGTTCCTGCTAACGCTTTTCACGCTACCAGATTTAACATGTAGGAGCTCGACGAGGAGCAAATGGTGCACAAACTCACCCAAGCTACAGACTTCCTAGGCAAACGGAAATGCGCTCGTTGAGGACGGAATTCAGAGCGGAGTGCTAAAGTGTAGAACGTACACCCAGCTACCACATCACTGTGATTTCCTTCTCCATAGTTGAAAGGAAGGAATGAGTAGTTTTGCAGGACATGCGCGATGCCAGCATCATCACTCTACACGAGAAGTAAGAAGACCTTTTGGACTGCAATAGTTCCCACGGCATTTCACACTTCAGCGTTACAAGGAAGATCTTCTGCAAGGGTCATCTTAAAGACAGTCCAAAACCTCGCAGATTGGGTGCTTACGGAGACACAGTGAGACTTCAGAGCAGGCAGATCAACAATGGATATGGTCTTTTCCTTACTACAACTGCAAGGAAAGTAAATAGTGCAGCAGAATACACCCTACACTGCGTTTGGCGACCGTATCAAGGTATTCAATATAGTCAGCAAAACGTGACACTTTAATATACTCAGGAAGATCGGTTGAAGCCTGCAATTCTTGAGGGTGATCCGTGCATTTCATTAATATATATTCGGTAGAGTATAGTCTGACGGACCCACGTCGTCCGACTGCTTCGAGATCACGTGTGGAGCGAAACTGTATTGGAAACGAAAAATCTCTTTTTGATTTCTTTTCCTGACTCCTTTACTACGCTTATAAACCTGAAAAGTAAGATATAAGACGTGCACAATAGGTCAGAGAGAAAATGATACAGCCTTGTCTGGCCGAAAGCCAATACTAAAATACGGCACATCCTGATGAGAGAACGTAAAACCTCCATAATCTTATAACCTATCTCTCTGATGCATACTGCATATTCCACCTCTCTACTAGCATGAAGAATGGCCAGACCGTCTACCAAGCATCCGTGCACGTCTTAAACAGAGACAGCTGCAAGACTAACGGATCGCAAATTAAATGTGTGGCAGGATTCCCAAAACTGTGCTCAAAAGATACATATAACCATGATATAAAAGGTCTCAGCATCGGCATCCACTAATGGCAGTCATTGGCAAGTAGCAGAGACAACTGGCCCCGCAGTTTCCCGGTTGCAGTGCAGCATTATGACAAACAGTGGACCGACCAATACTCAGAAAGCGCCAACTCAAGAAGCGGTGATCCAACCAGGCTCTACCAATTATTGAACACCATTGTGTCACTTGCGGCAGGCCTTGTCGTTCTAGGATAGGACCATTTTTGCTACCATGGGAAATTCAGCACAAACTAACAAATCATCACCTACGGCTAATGCATATTACGCAGACACCTACGGCTAATGCATATTACGCAGACAAGCGGATACTAAACTTTTGATCTGATTAGGAGTGCGCAAAAATAATTGGTGGTCTCACAAAAACATCAAACTGCCCCAATTCCACAATCTGTGATAAATTATGTTCCTTGAATATGAAATAGCAAGTTTGATAACAATATTATTTCCAAATTTATAGACCAGGTATAAAATATTGTATTGGTCTAACACGATACGAAATGATAAACTGATGCCAACGTGCAATGCATAACTTTTATCAGAAGAGGTAAAAAGACAACGCAGATGGAGACGACTTGGACTTGTCTTAAGGGTGAATCCAAACAGCCTACCCAAGATGGCAGTAAAAAGAACAACACAGGGGAAGCGTAGAAAAGGAAGCACTAAAGAGAACTGACTACGTATCATGGACAGCTCAGACAGATCACTTGGACATAGACAACAACAGACCGTCAAGGAACAGACCGCCTGTGGTAATGTCGATAACAGAAAGAAAATTAATATAGCGATATTTTACATTGACTATTTATAAGACACATCTCCTTGAGAGAAGCAAATTAAAATTCTGTCACTATTGTACATTTGTACGTGCAGAAATAACAAACCATTATTTAACAAGGTATGTATTCAATTAACCATTTTTACAATGAGCAATTGTACAGCTGGTAATATTGCATATTTAGAACATTTATCAAAAGCAAACATGATGGATTCACCCTTATTTTTTATACGGCGGCATTTAGTGCTGAGAATGTACAACCAAAATACGCGGAAAATGTTCATCTTGGTTCTATCAATAATATTAAACTTCAGTTAAGATCAAGTGAAAACAAATTATCAAATCTCTAAGTATGTTCATTAATGTAAAAATGGATTTGAACCCTTGATTACACTTTCTCGTTAGCTTTCATTTCTTGAACCATTAATACTTAACAAATCAAACAGGTGTGAATCAATCAGTTTTATCTGCATAAAGCAGCACAGCAGTGTCTGTTTCATAATTATGAAATACTAGTATCCATCTCATATGCAAAATAGTTTACTATATAACTTAAGAAGTAGACAAATGAACAGCAAAAATTAAACAGATAAGTTTAGATCAGTACCATTGTAGATAAGTTCCGAAAAAGAACCCTTGAAACACATAATTGTTTATTTCTATAACGATGAGATCACATTTGCAGGATTCATCAATAACATTGCATATTGTAACTATATTATATTTCAGTAATCGGGATAAAATATCTTTCGAAAATCAGTAACAGCGCAATATAATTTGTTTTAACCTTTATTGCTTATACATTTACTAATTCGTTTATTTAACAAAATATTTATTTTTATACCTAAATACATTAAGAAAATAGGTGATTTGAGATATTTGCATGAGTATATATGCAAATCGTTTGGATTTTTTATCCCACATAAATAACCATAATTAAAACAAAAATAATGAACCAGTACGATCTGAAGGTCGTTTGAGAAGAAATAAAAATCACAGGACCAATCTTCTTTTCAGTATCACCATTTATGGACGCACCTCATTGTTGGCAATTGCGACACTAGGCTAGAATATTACTAGGTCAGTAAAATTGAGTTCACACAATAGAATGCTAAACAGCAAGCAGGGTTGCGTTGTGTGAACGTAAAACATGGGGTTACGGTCAGAAAGTTCTGTAGATTGGAACTCAGCTGAAATTTCAAACTTTGTTTTAACACTGTAAGGGTTTCGTTAATGATCATTGAAAAGCTCAGTATAAGCAAGGGTCAACTACACAAATACTATCAGAAACAGATAACCAACAAACGACGGTGTAAATGCACGCCATGAAAACAGCGTAACTGTATATAAAAAGATTTACAGGTCCATAGTAACGGATGACGTAAAACAAAATAATTACAAGTTTCCTAAATATCTCTTCGCCTGTCGCAGATAACAATTTTTTCTTTGTTATTATCTGATGGTGCTATTTCAGAAATAACCTGTTTTATATCATTGTTGTCAGCGATAGATATGAGACCGCTTTGCGGTCCACCTTTAATTTTATCAGCGATCTTTCGTCAGACAGCTGTTCCTGCTGCAGATGCGGCTCATGTTGCAAAAGCTTTTGACGCGTCTAACGCAATTGGTGCTACTTTGTGAGCTATTCCAGGTATATTTTTGACTATATTTGAGAATATATTTCCCAAAAACCACCTACTATTTTTCTGTGAAAAATGTTTCGTTGTTTAATTTTTGTTATACAAATTGTCTGATAAAGTTGACTGCAGTGAGCTAGCTCACTATGGTCATTGGGCAAACCGCAGATGCAAATAGTAAGTCACAATTTCATTGTTACGATCAATCTGACGACCTGATTGATCGATAAGTGTCATCGTGATAGGTGATATTTGATTTTCAACACTAACAGGATAGTATATTATTTGTCTTGGACTAACTTGCATCAGCGAACCAGGTGAAATATCAAAACTAAACGAATGAATGGTATGTCCTTGGCTGAACTCGTGCCGTGTATGACCCAGCTGCAATAGAAGAGTTTATCAGGATTGTGTTTACATCTATGATGTTGATGGCTAATTTATTGTCATATGATATTGTCCCAGATGTGTCAGATCCATATTGTTGTTTATTAAATCCTAACAATGGTCCTATTGTGCATTATCTACTAAGATCGATAAATAATTTGGTCTTTTGGTGTTATTCTAGCTCGTAACGTGTTGTAATTCGGAATGATCTCGAAATTATCAGATCATATACCACTACTACCAGTGGCTATAAGATATTTTATTGTTTTGTTGATATCTGTTACATTCTATGCGCCTTGTGGTATCTTAACATATTTCCACTCAATGACACCATTGGTTTTCACCCCAAACGTAAAATCGTCATTGACGTTAGTTTTAACATTTGCCATAGAGTGCCAGACAGTAGCAGATACTAATCCGATCTCATATTGCTCTGGGGACGCTGGCGTACTAGGACCAAGTTCAATAACAGGATTATAGGACATGGAAAAGTTTGCGCTGTTTGATGTTGTCTGAGATGAGTCGAGTAGCAGCGTCATCGACGACATTTTTAATTGTTATTCGTAGATAAAAACATAATCACGGTTTGTGTTATCGAATCAAGTCGCCGTGAATCAGGTCGCTGTGTAACACATAATACTCGTCCGTCGTTAAAGAACCACTCGATCTTGGATGATCAAGTATTTCAGCTATTTCATTGTCTATTTCTGTGTTGTTTCCAGCTTCCTTCGATGAGATTAGCAACATCAGTCGATCAATAATATCAGCAGCCGAGTTAAAGATCTTTAATCCTTCTATTTCAACAGATTTTAATGAAACATCCGAATCATTTGAATCTTCTTATTCACCTTGTTCACCTTGTTCTTTGACATTGAGGTAGACCTTTTTGAGATAAGCATCAGACGAGTATAAAATACATTTTTTCCTTTTCTAAATTATTTTTCATTTGAAACTTCAGCTAAAACTGTACCAAACGATTTTTCTTGCAGTCTACCCCTTTTTGGTTTATATTTTCTATTGTTCGATAGCTATAATTTGCTATGATACCTTTCATGTGAATTTCAGCAAGATCTAACAATATTCTCATCAAATTTTTCATTTTCAGTAAAATTAACAAGTTTTTCGTTATCGCTGGTCAAATCATAAAACGTTTCTAATTCACCAATATAAGATTCGAGTTTTGAGATAGCATCATCGTATTCATCTTCGCTTAATTTTAACTTATTTGTCATGTCGATATTAATCTTATTTTTCTTTAGAAAATCTAAGTAGTCTCTGAGATATTCTGGTCTAAACATTCTAATAGCTTTTTCAATTTGTCTTACCCTTAAAATAAATTTTCAGATCCTTTAGATATCATATCATGGAATTTTCTTAAATTTCCTGCGAGTTCAACTTGTTTTGTTATGATAAGCCTACTTTGCTTTTAACTATCATCAAATGATTTTTGTTGGTTTCTTACGTATTCAAGTTCAGAAGCAGTTTTTGCAATAATATCAGCAGCAACTTTCTTTATTCCTTCTTCAAGTAGTCCTCGTTGACCTTTTTGTTTTAATTTTTCTAGATATTCCGATAATATTTTGTCGATGCTGTGTTGCTTTCCAGGTACAAATTAGGTGATAGGCTTAGAGAGTCTTGCAGTTTCTTCTGCGGTTTGTTGTTGTCCAGCACGCTCTTGTCAACTTTTTTTCTTAAAAGCAGCTCTTATGCCCACATATTTCTTTAGAAGATTTATCCGTGCCCTGTCCATTATTGTGAATAACATATTAATTTTATACTTCTTTACAGTCTAAAAACTGATCAATTCCGTGTCGAAACATATGCTTGGTATCTCTGGCAAGTTTACTGAATAAGAAAAAAATGTGATTTCTATGAGCTGCCTCATGATCAAGCTCAACAAATGTGTCTCTGGAAACCTCACCGCATTGTTCTCTTGATGTGTTTTGCACATCAATCTTGTCAAGTCCGTTAAACAATATAAAACAACCCGTATTTCCTCTGACAAAATGATCAATGTTATAGAAACCTTGGGCAAGATAAATGCAAAGTAAGATTTGATCTTGTCCAACTCAGCATTACTCAACAGGATATCATCAAAAACTATAACCTTATGGTGGTCCAAGTCTAGCTCGGCAACAGGAACAAGATCTTCTGGTGTTTTTATAACAAATATGTCTTCATCATCACCAAGTTCATTTTCTAGTTTCTCGTTGTACTCGTACAACAACTCGTATTTGTCCTGCTGGGGATTTATAGTATAGATGTACGCCCGATCGTAGTTGAATATGTTGTTCAGTAACATATTCATTAACAAGTTTGTTTTGGCAGATCCAGCACGTCCAACTATCAGGTAATGGCAGTCTGGTAACTCGAAGTTGTGTTTACGTTTTATTACTCGATCGGTATCAAAGTTTATTATGCCCATCATACAACATGTGCACATAATTTTATCAGCAGCATACAATAAAATGAGCTACTACACAAAATTTGGTACGTTAGTAAGTGGTTCATCTGCTGAAACAATAGCAACTACAGCTACAGATATTGATCTGACCAAGTATCTAAAGCGATCCGGTGACATAATGACTGGCAACCTTACAATGTCACGACAAAGAGTGTTAGATCTAGAAACAACATATCCTCCTCTCAACGTCAGTAATCACAAGTGGTAAGCTATAACCACAACTAACCACAGCTGTATCTGAAAACCTTTCACTTGCCGGTGGAATAATGACTGGTAACATCAACATAGGCAACAATAGGATAACAAGTCTCAGCACTTCATATCCGCTAAACAATGCTGACCACACACAAGTGGTAAGCTATAATCAACTTACCACAGCAGTATCTGAAAACCTCTCACTTGCCGGAGGTATAATGACTGGTGACATTATCATGACAGGTAAACGAATGATAAACCTAGTAATAACTTATCCATCATCTAACCAAAATCTATCTTAAGCGGTGAGTATCAACCAACTAAATACGGTGACAAATTTAAACACAAACAAACCTGGTGATTTTGTACCAACTGCTACTTCATTTATTAACGGTGGTAAGATAACAGGACTACGAACAGACTTTCCTTCAAGCGAAGAATCAGATGCAATATCCTATGATCAGCTGAAAGGATCATTAACAGCGTACCTGAAACTTGCCGGAGGAGCAGTGACAGGATCGATTGACATGAGAGGTAAAGTAAAATATAACACACAATTCGATAACACTCCGTTGTCCAACGATAGCTTGGTAGCAAACGTAAAATTTGTCAGACAAAATTTTTTTATAAAATCCGGCGACACAATGACAGGCACGTTGGACATGGGCGTCCACAAGATAACATCAGCTGCGTTTCCAACAACAACATCTGATCTAACAAACAAGAACTACGTAGATAATATGATAACCGGTTATACTGCAATACGAGTAGCAAAATCCGGCGACACAATGGCGCACGCTAAACATGGGATCAAATAAGATAACAACAGCATGTTATCCAGTATCTCCATTTGATCTAGCAAACAAATCTTACGTCGACGCGGTAGCAAATAATTCTGTTGCTGTTTCAGGTACATCTGCTGATGTTATTTATGTTAAGCAAAAGGGTGGTACAATTACAGGAGCCATCGACATGGTAGCAAATAAAATAACAACAACATATTTTCTTGTTGCCTCATCTGATCTTGTAAATAAACTGTACGTAGATACTGTTGCTGTTGGCACCACAAAACGAGATCGCTGTAACGTCAATTATATTTATCATCTTGTTGATTCGACAGATAATTGTTGGGGTTTTGTTGCAACGGCATCAACACAATATCCTGGAAATAATCCAAATTTTGCTTTTGCGTTAACAGCGTCATATCTGGAGGTCCCGAGTGGACAACATATGGAGAAACAACTACTTTTTGTATAAAAATACAGTCTTCAGCAGCTGTTGCCGTTTGGAAGTGTTGGTTACGAGGACGATTAAATGCTGGTGTCGACTGCATATACAATTGCGATTAGAGGGAGCGACAAATAATACCACATGGACAACTCTGTACAGCGCAAATGGTGTTTATATCTCAACGAGTCAACAGTTTACTATCGCTGATGCTAACACGGAAAACAAGTACATTTACTTTCGGATACATGTTGTCAACGCAGAAAGTCCTTACCCTGGTTTGACAATGTTTCAGCTGTACGCAATCGACGACCTAGCATAGGTCGTTGCTACTTGGTGTAGATGTAGTTTATAATGTCTGTTGATGCTCCGTCGATCAGAGTCGCAAAAGGGTTTTATGACGTTATATTTGATCCTAAAACAGAAATATTAGTGGTAGCTAATATTGATCAACTAGAGCCAGAGAGTGCAAATTAAGCACAAGCAGCAAGTATAATTGCCAAAATGAAAAGCTTAACTTTAGAATCACCTGATTTAACAGATAACGAAGACAATTTTGTCAGAGTTGCAGGTATGCAAGGTCCACAGCTAATAAAGCTATCCGAGACTTTGATATTATTAGTATATACTGTCATCCAAACGATTGTGAGGAGCAGCGACTAAAAGTTGAATTGCTGTTGACAAAGACGTTGCTCAAGATTAACAAAGAAAATTAAATAACTATTAATAGATATGACGTTGTAAGAGCAAAATCTCATGGCGATATGGTGATAAAAAACCAGAACAAGATCGAATTAGAAAAAGTTCATGATAAATTTAATGAACTAGCTGAAATTTAAAAAAAAAAAACAATCTACTCACAAAAAAATCGCAGGATAGGTGACAGTTTTGCTAAACGCAGAATATTTCGCAAGCTAGGTATGGACTATCCTGAGTAAAAAAAAAAAAAAAAACATTATTCCAGGTCGCAGATTATCATGATGACGCTAATCCGCTGGCGACAGCATATCTGATACTGTCTGATTCGTTGACAAACAGAGATTTTATAAAACGTTCTGAGCAACAGATAAATGCGGCACTGATAGCGGTAAACGCAATTGAATCGGCGATTGAATCTTACAGCGATGCCGAACGAGATCTATTTTATCAAACACTCGATGACATAACAAGTATCAGCAATATTATCAAACGTTAATGTCGGAGTAGAGTTTAATAGTTATAAAAAGATTTTAATAAAAGACTATAAAAATGAAGCTGGAAAGCTGCTGACAGAAACAAAATACAAAAATATAGAATATTTGATTGTCTGGTATCTAAACCTAACCGCAGATAACATCATCTTGGACACTGATAAACGTGAACTTTTGTCTTTTGCAACAGCATATGCAGTACTTGCACAACATTTGGTTGATAATTTAAGATCTGTATTAAATTACATAGAATCAATAAAAGATCTTTACCAGGATAGTGTAAACGATATTACTGAAATACCAGCAAATTTTGATCCCACGTTTGTTGTTGAAGCCTACGTACAATTTTTTAATGTTGGTTATGAGGATACATTTTCTGATGTATACAATGAATACAAACATTTTCTTGCTGATCCAGCTAATAAGAATTTTTCGTCTTCTTCTTGATAAAGTTGTGGCTGATAAAACGCTTACTTTTGTTTCAATATCATAATCAAAAGATATTTGAAAACTTGCTGATCAAATACTACAGGCACTATCATAAGAAAACTTTATTGTATCAGACGCGCCAGAAAATATTACAACAGAATCATAAGCATGTTAAACTAAATCCCATTTGTGTTAACAACAGCAGGAATAACATCAGCAGGAGAAACAGCAAATCCATTATTGCTGATAGTGTCAGGAGCCGGTATTGCATTATCAGCGATCAACAAAAAATAGAACCAAAATATGAGAATAAAACCGCGTCTTGCAAGATAGCAACATTGACTTACAATAAATCAACTTGAATCAACTTCGAGCTCATCTCAGAGGTGAAAAGTTTATAATGTTAGATCTGATACAAGAACTGCGAGTCAAAGACGATTTACTTGTTGATATGATACCAAACAGAGCTTTAAAATATGAGAAACAGTATTCGGCCAATTTTGTGTGAATTTCAAATATAATGGAAGATATTACAGTAGAAGATACCACGTTACAGATGAAGGAAATTCTCTTCCATGGTCAGCATATGACGATTGTGCTTAACAACGAGAAATATAGCACGTACTTCAAAAATAGAAACAACATAAGGTTGTCTCTGGTTTGCAATGATTATTCGGAATATTTTGATAAACTTCCTTTGATCACAAAAGAGCTCGTTAAAACTGTTGACAATCTTTATAATCCAATATCGCAAAACAAATATCCAAAATTACAGTTGATGATGAGTTAAGAAATGTTACGTTAATAAAACAATAGTTTCTCATGGAAACTTTATCAAAATGTTAGAACCTGTTTCTCTTATCAGCGGTAAAATTAATTTGTATTTGTTCTGTCTTGACGATGAGAGTTATAGTACTGCATAAGCTGAAACATTAAAAATATCTCGAGAAATCTCTAGCAATTTTGTGTGAAATATAATATAATATTTTCTAGCAATTTTGTGTCAAATATATGAATAGTCTTATATAAGGGGTGTTTCTTGCCTAAAACCCCATTTTGTTTGACGACGGCGACTATTCAATAACATGTCCTCGACTAGTAAACGATCATGAAATATTTGTATTGCCTCAACTAAATTATTTTCGTAGTTGTTTAGACTAACTTGAGGGGGGAGGGGCTATGGAGGGGGGAAGAATTATGTTGTCGTCCAATACAAAATAGGGTGCTGGGCCAGAAACCACGTTATATAAGACTAATGGCATAAACATGGAAATGTTACTATGAGTGTAAAGTTAGAATGCTGAGTTTTGCTGATATCTTTGATTCAGAGTCCTAGAACTAGGTGCATTTGCGAATAATCTGTGTGCTGCTTCGGTGATGACGTTGGGTCGCAGGAATATCGTGGTGGCTCGTGTTGAGGAGCCAAAGCTTCACTACCAGAAGATCTGCAGCGAGCATGGAGCTCTGGTGGGATCCTTCTGCAGGTTAGGCTGGGCAGGCAATGCAAAGTGGCTCCTTGATCATCCGAGAGATCGTTGCGACTGAAGATACCTTGTGGTCGTCAACTGGACGCAACATGTTACATTTTCCATTATTGTGAATTTAGCTGCATCGCCATTTGAGTAGGAATTATATATATATATATATATATATATATATATATATATATATATATATATATATATATATATATATATATATATATATATATATATATATATATATATATATATATATATATATATATATATATATATATATATATATATATATATATATATATATATATTGTGGATCAAATATTATCTGTATTTGTAAACATTCCATACTTTATTTATTCTTGGCGAAAAATCATCACATTCATAGTGTATTAATCCATACTTTGATCACGTTAAGTAATATATTAATCATTGTTTATTTTTTTATTTCATTTCTAAACATTGATCATCTATGCTTGCTGTGAAACATTTTATTGTTTATACTCTATTATACTGGCCTAGCATTATTTTGTCAATGATTTTAATTTAGTGTTGTCCTTACAATTGCCAAGGTGCGTGGATAAATGGTGATGTTGAAAAAATAAGTATTCCTGTGATTTTTAATTATTTTCAGTTCAGGTCGTACTGGTTCAATATACTTGCTGTAATTACGATTGCTAATGCAGGATAAAAATCACAACAGTATAAGTTTTCCAGATATCTCGCATGCACAGCACCCATCGAAATATAACATATCAACAATTATATTTAGTTATGAAGAAAATATATCATTGTGCTAAGGTAACGAATTAGTTCATGTATAAGCGAACAAAGGTTGAAGCAAACTATATTGTGATGTCATCGACTTTCAAAGATATTTCATTAGCTTTTCTGAAATATAATATAGTTGCAAAAGGTACTGTTATTCAATTGTTGCAAATGTGACGGCACAGTTTCAAAGCAGTAAAGTTGGTGTTACAATGAATCATTTTCTGAACTTATGGTAGCAAAAGGTCCTATCCTGGAACGACAGGGCCTGCCTTAAGTAACACAACTGTGGTATATGATATTTAGAGCCTGTTTGGAGCACTGCTTCCTGTGTTTGTGGTTGATGTATAGTTGGTGAGATCACTTTTTTCATGATGGTGCATTGCATCCGGGAGCTTGCGGCGCCAGTTGTCTCTTCTGCTTGCCAGTGACTCCATTTAATAGATTCCGATTTTGAGATTTTTCATCTTACAATTATATACACCTTTTGAGCATACTTTTGAAATTCTGCCAAGAATTTAATAATTTGCAGTGCGATAGTCTTTCAGTCTTCATTGTTAAAGAGTGCATGATGCTTGGTAGATTGGCCTGAAGATTCTTCATGATGGAAGTGAAAGAGAATATGCAGTATGCATCAAAGAGACTGACCATCAGGCTATGGAGGTTTTACGATCTCGAATCAGGATGTGCCGTATTTATGTATTGGCTTTATGCCTGGTAAGGTTGTATAATTTTCTATCTGACCTCTTGTGCAGGTCTTATGTCTAACACTTCCGGGTCGAAGGCATATTTAGGGCGTACGGAGAAAAGATGGAAAAGAAAGTTGGTTCCGCTTCTCAATACTGTTGTACTCCATACCTCACCTCGAAGCTGTCAGACGTGGGTCTATCAAACTGTATCGTGCCGATTATGTTGTAATTCAATGAACGGATTATCCTCAATCATTGCAAGGGGAAGTCGATCTTCCCAAATATGCCTTACTGTTCAACACTGCTGACCGTATCGGATGCCTTGGTGAGGGCCCCAAAAGCAATGTAGAGTATAACCACTCTATGGTCTTAAAGTAAGTAACAGATAAGAGCGAAAACCCCAAAAGTCCTTTCTTAAAATTCAACAGATAATCTATTTCCCTTGAATACAATGAAAATTATGAGGAATTTACAGTATTCTGATTTGAATCCCAAATAGTCATAAAAGTTATATCACATGCCCAAATGTATGACGTTTCAACTGAATTCCACTGGTATTCCAAATATATTCCAATATTGGAATTTTTATGTGCATATAGCCTCAAACGTGGTAATATGCTAATGGCCTGAATTGTCGCTACATCCTAAAAGTCTTTTGATGTATCACAACAATGTAATCCAAAAATGTCTTGTCTCAATTCATTATAATTCCAAATTAATGTTTCTGTCAACGAATATTATTGATGAGCGCTTTATATTTCCAGTGAATAATAATTTTAAAAATAATTCCATCTGAATGAAAAACTGACTGATAACAGCAATAAGACTAATTCTACTTGAAGATGTTAAGGCAAGAAACGAAGTTTTTCTCAAGTAAACATTATATTAAAAGTTATGACACAAATATATAACTAGGATGAGGGTCAAGATTTCATGTCCAGAACATTTAAAATGTCTAAAAGATAAAGTCTATAAATACAATTATAATAAAGAACATGCACAACATCAGGTACACCAGGTTTTCAGATGGGGAATACCAAATGTCCTAGAGTCGGAATAAGATAAACATGTTTACCTCATTGATAATAAATCTAATATTTATTCTATACTCAGAGAAATATTACCTATGTATTGTGCTGTTACAAAACAACAATGTCCTTGGTCCGATACACAGTGAACTTGATTTTGGATAAGGCTAGGTACAAAACAAAAATGTATGTAACATATAATCATTAAGAAAGGCCAACAAATAATACAAATTAAATAAAAGGAGTGCTTTGTGATATGTCGTACGTATCTCTTTCAGTTGGATTAAGGAAACGGTCATATTTATCGTTGATCTGCCTGCTCTGAAGTCAAACCGTGTCTCCGTAAGCACTCAGTCTGTTAGTTTTCGGAGCCTCTAGAAGATGACCATTGCAGAAAGCCTTCCTCGGAATGCCGATCGTGAACTGCCGTGGTAATTGTTACAGTCTATGCGGGTCTCCTTTATTCTTGTCTAGAGTGAAGATGCTGGCGTCGCGCATGTCCAGCGGTACTGTTCGTTCCTTCCTTTCAACCAAGGAGAAGGAGATGATAGATATGTGGCAGGTGTACTTTCTACACTTGAGCACTTCGGCTGGAATTCCTGACCTTAACCAGCGCCTTTCTGCTTGCCAACGAATATATGACTTGGCGAATTAGAACAGTGTTTGTACCAGGTCGAGATCCTTCATGCTAAATCTAGCAGTGCGACAAGCATTGGCTGGAATATATCTCTTTGACACGTACATTAGTTCAACATCAGCATACGCAATATTACGAGAACATTTTATATTATCGTTCCAGTTGCATTTTTAAAGACAGTTTCATTAACTATTAGCTTACCTATGTTCTAAAGAGAGACTTTGGCCAAGACATTTTCAGTCTCACCTACTTAAATACGGGCTAAAATATATTGCGTGCTTCAACAGTATTTAATAGATATAGTTAACACTGCCTTTCAATAAATCCACACGCACCAGGATATACTCTGCATCACCAATCGATAAAAATTTCTATGATAGGACCTTTATTACTCATATTCTCTGTCGTAACGTCAAGCCATATTATGCCGACTTTTCGATTCAATATTGTTTGATTTGTAAGCTGGAACTTTAAGTATATCAGTGTTTTTCTTCATAAACTCAATAACTTTGTCAATGTAACACTTAGAATTTGGCAGGCGTGAATGCTGACACGCATTCATTTGTAACTCGTTATACAGATTTTATCAACTGTTGGTCAAGCAAACTGAGAGAAAAATTGTCTTCTATTGCTCCATGCTCAAAACATTTCGATCTATGGGTTGAAACTTAAACTTACTGATTTAACATAACTGAAGAATAAAGAAAGGAATAAATCAAACACAAACGAGATCTGCAAAGATTGTCAATTAATGACAACGAAAATACCATGGAAAGGATCTAATTCTATCATGAGCTGCATAACATCATCACACTTATAAAAGGCAGACACATTAGCTTCAGATTACATCAAACTTTTGTTTCAAACTATCCAGTTTCTATCTTTATTCGTCCGCAACGACGTGGTCTATTCAAATTCAGTATTCGGAGCTATTTGTCCCTGCAGTAAAACACGCAGGAAAAAAAATGTGTATACACACTACAATCTTTCATAACAGGGTTGTACTTTTGTACGATTTACCAATACCAATGTCTACCGCTGAAAGTTAATTTGCTTAGGTTAGACGCTTCTATGTTTTACATCTTTGATATTTTTACAAAAACGTTTAATAAAATTCAACAAAATAATTTATTTTCCTTAAAAGGAGCTTACAATATTGTGAATTAAATTCAAAATAGTCCTAAAGGTTCTATGACAAGTGTAAAAATATAAGGTATTCCGAATGAATTCCAGTGGTGTTCCGAATAAATATTCTGATCTTGAATCTACTGATGTGCCAATATTCTTGATTTATTACAATTATATAATCTAAAATGTCTTGAATGAATTCATAATGATCACAAAATAATATTTTAGTCCACAGTTCAATAAGCACTTTGTAATTCCATCGAATAATTTGAATAAATAAATCCTCACAAAATTATAACTGAACACAACTACAGCTAATTCCACAAAAGTTCATGTTAAGCTACGAATAAATAATGGTGATGATAACAAAAACGTATACCTAGGAGGACACGAATCAAATAAACACTTCTTAATAAAACAAAATCCTATTGTCGACAATTCGTAACAGACTGCATATTATAAGAATCAATTTAAAGCAGGTCGCACCTCGATGATGTACCCATTAGGCTATTTATGCGTTTACACCCTAAAACACATTCCCCATCGAACCACAATTATTTAAATATAACAGACTATTAATATGTGGCAAATGTCAATAAATGCTTGCATTTTATTTGCATAAAAATCATTGAATCTGGCTAATAAAAGTGTAAACAAAACATAAAATTCCATTTCTTTATTATTCTTTAATTGTTATTATTATTATAAGCACACGTAAAATTCACTGTCGTGACAAAGAAAGACGTAAACTTTGAAAACGTTGATTTTAAACCATTGCCTGTTTCTCTTGAATCCATTCTGTCAAGTCAGCAACTTTCGCAGCCTGTATATAAAAGAACAAAATGTATAAAGTATGCTTGACTCACTAATACGTAGAGTCTGAATATGTACTTTACTTAGACTGGCAATCATTTACTTAGACTGGCAATCATTTAGACTGGCAATCATTTACTTAGACTGGCAATCATTTGTTGCTCTCCGACGGTTTCCTTGCCTGTAAACTTGAAAAGTAGCGTTCTGTCGCTGGTGGTCACATGGAAGAAATGAGAAAAGGTAAAGTTAACTAGTCACTCAGTGGTCAATTAAAATATATATTAGGACAAATAAGATTGGTTTTGGTCAGATTATTTACTTGTTTATTTATTTATTTTGTTACTTATTGTTACTTATCTTTCATTGAGTTGGCATAAGCGACAGTAATAGATCTTTTCTAAACTAGACAAGTAACATGGGAATATATCTTACAGTGACATTCGGTGTAACTTGTACTCTTGATGGCACAATTTCGTTTGAGCCATAATAGTTGCGTTACGTTTTTTAGAGCACGTTTGCCCGTGGTCCTTTGCCATTTTGCAAATAATCCATTATGACACTTACCGTCCTGTCTAAGAAACGTAATCTACGAACACATATACATACCAAGCTTTGATATCTACCAGCAGGAAGATAATCGCGTAAATTTTGTCAAATACGAAAATGAAGCGTCTGCATAATTTGAAACAGATATAAGTTAAACGGAACAATTGTAGGAAAATATGTCATATCTATAGTGAAATTTAACAAAAGCAACGTCCTCTGAAATTTCGATTAAGTGAATTAAATAAGAGTAAGAGCTGCACATACATGGCCAATAATTTTCATGATAATTTCTAAGCCATTATTTAGTGTTTCAGTGACAACTCTGTTGACTTTATACATGCTAATATAGCCATATAAAGAGCTTTCATCCATACAAATCGAGTTTCTTAAAAATTTCTAGGGAATCCACTTCACTGAAATACTCAGAGATGTCTGCTCACTGGCCCCATATTGAGACTATTTTTGTTTTGCGACTACCATTTGTGTCTTTTTCACAGCATGAAATGATTTTTCTAATTTACAAGACTGTCTGTGACATGAAAAGATATAATTTTTCAGCTTTTTTATACCATATTTATTAACTAACTTAAGTCTCTCATTGATTAACCTAAGTCTCTCATTGACTAACTTACGTTCACACGATTTCCTTGCTTTTTATGTGTAGACGTGGCGGGACCATTCTTGACCCGATTTAGTATCGCTATTCTGCACATTTGCACTGGACTATAAATGTTTCTTTGTATATGCATACAGTGAAAAACAAACGAACATCCACTTCTTACGCTATATAAATATCTTTGTATATTGCTTTAAATTTTCAGTTAACGAATGTCAAGCATTAACCATTGAGTACAATCTATCACTTTATCATAAGTTAAAAAAATTATAATATGAACTTCAAACTTACGCTCAACGTTCTGATAGGTGAATAATGTCCACTGTAAATTAGAGGCGACGTGGACAGCAAATTCCTGGCCTGTTGCCAGTCGGTTCCACAGCCTGGCAGGAATGAGTTGAAGGACACTGTTGTGGGTTCGGCGTTAAGCCATTGCACCGGAACAAACCGCGACGGTCGCCATAACCAATAGGGAATCCTACAGCACACCTGTAGGGAGCTGAAATAAACGAGTAGGTAAGTGTTCCTGTGATTTATTTCAAATACCAATTCCAATGGTCCCATATGATATATTAAGGAAACATACGAGTTTGCAGAATAAACCTGCATTAGCATCTTAAGTTATGCAGAATGGTTTGTGATATTTCAAGAGAAAGAGTGTTATACCCCCGGGGGGGGAGGGGACCGTAAGATGACCAGAGTTCAGTTAGATGTAAGCGTTGCGTGTCATTTAGCTGCAAGAGATATAAGGTAAATTATGCAGCACACTTAAAACAATATCTAGTTATCTGTTATAAGCGGCTATGCTTTGATCATTTTCTGTATCACTTCGACCAATCATATCAATCAGCCAACAAAATTATATATGTAGTAACCACTAATAATACAGTTTATCGTTATTTTGGACTGTAGCTGCAGCCAGTTAATGATAACAGCGCATCATTAGGGTAGCGATTGCAACCCATAATAATACAGAAAATAAAATACATTTGATGTTTGTATTCTGTCTGCTTCCTCACTTTGATGCAAACTCTGACAATTCAGAATAAATAAAGAAATAAACAAAAGAGACACAAAAGCAGATATGCAGGAAAGAGGAGAGTAAAGATAAATATATAGATGTTGTACTGACGATCTAAACAACACAGGCCACTAACTCCTCCTGGTATGAAGCAGCTATATCCCTCAGGACATCGCAACGGAATAAAGGGTCCACAAACCAAAGTGTTGAAACTTCCATCAGGGCAGGTTGCAACACCTGCAAACATAAAATGTGGAATAAAATGTAAGACGTTATGTCTATTAAAAAATATATGTATCTTACAAATAATGTAATCAAGCTGCATACAAATAAGAAACCTTAAATAAAAGAAATAAAAAATAGTGTGGGAAATCAAAAATGTCGAAACGTAATATTGTTTATTTTTATCAAATTTTGTAAGGCAAACTTGTTCCAAAACAAACAGAAAGAAGAGAAAATAATGTGGAACACAAAGATATATTGTTTAATTTTATCAACTGTTTATAATGCAAATTTGTTCCAAAATTGCAAATAGCATTACATTTTTAACTTCCAAAGTTTAATGCATTGAATAGGCATTCTATCAGTCTCCCTTGAAAGTTATTGGCATTTTAACCAAAAGCCAGAATTTTTCTTTTTCATCAGAAAAAAAAAAATGTTATTCTCTAAAATGTTCTTTCTTATAAAAACTATTTATGTTTCTTACAGAGTACCTCTAAATCAAATTAACTTCCTTTCCAATTGTGGATTACTAATGAACAATTCCTTCAGATTTTGGGAATTTTCAAATTGATTAATTAAGACTGCATAATTTTTCCAATACCAAGGTGCACAAGCTCATTTTATGTTTTGGTATATTTTTGTTAATATCTCACTGTCTACTTCATCAGCGTCGTCACTGCACAATCAGAAAATGCTTCCATGGCTTGGCGTACATTGGTGATGCGTTCTACTAAAATGGAAACCTACAAATCAACTCCCTACAATTCAAAATTCGATAAGAACGATTAGTAGTTAGTACCTGACTTGAGAAATGCATTGCTCACAAAACAGCAATTATCGTTGATTTTATAAACGCAATACGTCCTCGCTCAATGCAGCATACAAATATATGTCGGTAAAATATAACGATATATGTTTGACACCGAGAAGGGAAGACTCCACCTGACAGCACTATCGTTAATTCCTAAAAATTAATTAAATTAAATTAAAGACTTTTAGTGTAATGAAGTGGCTCCAATTGGAACAACTTCGGACTTTTTTTCAAACCAAACAAACAATCGGGTGTCCAAAGCAGGTTGATTTTCCCAATATTTCCAAGGTACGGACAAAAAGCAAAAACTTATTTCATATATATATATATATATATATATATATATATATATATATATATGTGTGTGTGTGTGTGTGTGTGTGTGTGTGTGTGTGTGTGTGTTATCTTGCAATCAACCTATTCTTGATGTTAACAGTTATTACAAAATCATACTTACAGATTCCCCACAAGCATACGCTTACGATGAACACGACTAAAGGGAGCTGCATTTCAGTAACTTTCACACTTATGTTGTCCAGTACACTGGAAATTATTATTTTCACCTGTCGTTTTTATACAAAAAGATGACCATATAGTTCGGTGTTCAGGGCATAAACGTGAGTCGTGTTTTAAACAAAACACGTGTTTCATTTTAAAACACGTACAAAGCATCTTGTAAACAAGAGTTTATACGGCTATTTTACACATTTCCTGATTGTTTTCTACGTGAATAATAGTTTCTGAGAATCTATAATTAAAAATGATGGAAAATATGACAGAGATAAAGAAAGAAAAAAAATAGGAATATTTATGTAGAAACGGCCATTTTTCGCCGAAAACAAACTATAAGGTACAGATTAGAGGTGAATTTGTCATTTCATTGTATCATTAAATAGTCTGTGTTCGTGATAGTGTAGTAAACGGCAAATATGCACATCTCATTCACGAAAATGTTAATGTCATAGAATAAATATACAAATTATTTCTTTATTTTGTTCTGGGGGTTTTTCTCAGTCTATATTTTCTTCTTACGATCACTTCTTTTTCAAAAATGCTAGCCGAAATTGTTTGGGTTTTTCTGGAATTTTAGTCACTGTCACTCGCAAATAACAGGTGTAGCTGTGTTATCTGGCATGCGTCAGTAAACCTCTTCTGCTGAAGACATTTCTATCTGCTTAGTCACCATTATTTGACAACTATACTGTATGTCTGGACTGTGTATTTAGGATTTTAATGACCGAGAGGATGTGATAATACAAGATCTAATTCGAGCGTCCACTAATAAATGACACCTGTGCATTGTCAGGTGAGTAGGCCCGTTTATAAAACATTTTCCTGCTGTTAATTTACAAAGCAATAACTTTGTCAAAGCAAGTTAGGTAGTTTGATATGCCACATTTTGACATGTGATGTACAAGGAATGAAAGTTTGAAAGCCAGACCCAAGGCAGTGAATTATTCTTTCAGCGAATACAGATTGTGTACACACTCCGGTTAGATTTTCCATTTCCATTTCATAGCATACCGCCTTCTCTCTGAACAATACTTGCATCCAAACATAATTAATATCCTCATTTGACACAAGTCTTCGAAGGCAACAACGTTTAATTGCAATCCGTCTTACAACGTACTGGAACTAAATATATTAAATGTCCAGCAAATTCTTACCACTCGACTCTGTTAAAGACGAGCAAGGGTTTTTTCATTTTGCTTCCAAAAGGTGATGTTATATATTTTAAAAAAATTGAACTAATGATAGGATCAAAGTCAATAACAACATATTAATCTTATCACAACCGCTTTATTGTTGAGCTGAAAGAGTCATAACATAAAAGGATTATTTAAATGCAAGCTAGAAAAGACAAAATGTAGACAAATAAAACATAGACATGTAGCACAAATCTATGGACTCATTCCTGATTATTTTGCATATTGGTCATGGTAATCATGAACAAACTCTGTCATATATCAGTTAAGACCAAAGTACTATAAAATTCATAAGTATCATTTCCCGAAGCAATATCTATCGAAATTCTTTGTCAGTCCTATTTTATAATAGGCGAGAGCAAGTTCCTCGATAAATGTATTTGTCTGTACCGACGTTGATGGTTGAATTCAGTTTATTCAGTTAATTGTCTAGTAGAGTTTCAGCTGTAACACTAAAGATTTAGGACAAATACGGCTGTACTTTTCCAAGATATAATCCGAGTGTCCAGACCAGGAGCCCGCTTCTTCTGCATCAAGGATAACTTTCGGTCGCTTTTGTCTAAAGTAAACATTTCATAGTCAGTTTCAAAGTGAAGCAGTGCAGTTTTATTTCTGTACGTCTTAAAAGAACACTAAAATTCAAACATGACGTTAGTACTGTCAAAGAAATGAACTTCATCATCAAATTCAATCACTTTTAGAGGATAGATATGTCCAGAATAAGAAATTTTGGAAGGAAACATTTTATTAAATTTGGACGGTGTGGATATGTCTTAATAATTATCGATAACTAACTTCGATGCATATTAATTAGTAATAGCAATATTTTAAATGTTCTACTTTGTCCTGATAAGGATGATAAATGATGCTGACGTATTTAGCTCCTTTACATTGTATATCGTATAATGTGCAAGTATGTAAATAAGACATAAATCAATTAGCTGTGACAGAAGAATGTGAAATGGTTATAAGAAAAATAAATACCTTATCTTAAAGAGACATATACCTGAGTACCGTTCTGTCAGAAATATGTATATCATTTAGCATTATTTTTACATATTAGTCGTTAACTTCTTAAATGAACATGATTGAGCTCCTGATCATTTTCATTTAAGACGTAGTTGATCAAGTATAGAAATTATCATGTCATACTGACAGTATTTAAAGCCACGGACATGAGAACAAAACAGTTCAGTTTAAAGAAAGGCAACAGAGGTCTACACTTCCAATGCAACTGAAAATATTTTGAGAAAAAGGAGTAGAATCGTTTCTCTGCCAATAGCGAAGACGTTTGTCTTACAAGCCAAAAAGGGAAACATGGCTTATTTCAGGATGTACTTGAAGATATTCATCATCTCGTGTATTATTTTTCTGTTATATTCTGTAGGTAAGTAAATGATGATGAAAAAGTAGAGTTACTATTGTTGTGATTACCATTATTATTATTATTATTAATAGTAGTAGTAGTAGTAGTAGTAGTAGTAGTAGCAGTAGTATGACCTGGCCCTTGCTATAAAATTATAATCTCTGGATCTTGTATAAAGCACATTATTCCTCATTCTCAAGCTGATACATGATTCTTAAGCACGATGACATAACGTGTCGTGCTACAGTAAACGTACAAAACGTGAGGGAATGCTGCAAACCTACTGACCGCCAAAAGAACGCATGTCCGGACATTAAACATGGACCTATAAGGAACGGGACGAATTGCTGTATTTCATATAAATGCAGTTAATGACATTCAGTTTAATTGCTAAATGGCTGACAAAGTGCGGTTGTTCTGCGACATTATATATATATATATATATATATATATATAT
>JAECUM010023893.1:0-50124 GCA_016617855.1 Megalonaias nervosa | reverse complement strand
AAATCAAAATTGGACATGGGTGTTATTAGTAAACTGTCCCTGGAAGTCTTAAACCCCTTCCGTACCACGAAGGCGGGGTCCCTGGTAATCTTAGACCCCGACCGTATGCTGGGCCTGATAATCTTAGACGGCCCGGCTGTGGTACGTTTGGTGCTCTTAGACGTCTTCCGTGTTGCTTTTGTCGTGATCTTTTTTTAAATTTTCTGCGTGCATAATTCCCTGTCCGGTTGCTTTCTTTAATGCCATTCCAGCAGCTGTTCCAGCGGCACCTAATGCAGATGCTTTTGCAACAGCTGGGGCTGCAGCGGCTATTAATGCTGGTATTGATGCAAGAAGTGGAAATATACCACTCGTCTTAACGATGTCTTTGATGGCGCCCGCAGAAAGATTAAGTTTAACGCCTTTATTTGATTTTTTAGCATCATTGAAGTTTTTGAACTGACTCTCGGTCAACGATAGTTTATTTGCACCGGTCATCTGTTCTCGCTTTAGCGATATTTTTATTCCACAATTATTTTTTGATGCTGATTGCACCCTTTTAATCTGACCAGGAGTCAGACTCACACTAACGTGATGATATGACATTATAATTATTATGAACGATCTAATTACATATTTTCTACTGGAGCATCAATAACTCTCATTCGTCCACCAACACCTTCGAGTAACATCGATTTATCGCTGAGTATAACGGCTATTGCTCTGTAATTAGGGATATTTACAATGTTTCTATTAACACGAGCTCGAAAATGAATATCTACAACAGATTGTCTGGTTAAATCTAAATGTTCTAGTGAAAAGTAATAAATCGGATACAGCGATGTAAAATCTAGCTGCGATATTTGTAAACCAGTATCAATATTCTGATCACGTCCCATAAATGTCATTAATCGATGATATGCACGTGCTACATGATTTTGATCGAAATTTAACAAAATATCCTCGGATGGTTCTTGGTGTCCATTTATCCTTAATGAAACCTCAGAAACACCAAGATTGTCAAATATCATAATACTAAGATTTTGTTGGTTTATTCGTGCAGTATCTTGAAACGCAATAAATATATGTCGCGGTGCAGAAACACCTTGCTGTGATGCTATTTGCCACGTAAATAAACCATCAATTGCACTCTGGATAGCATCTGTGGTCATAGTCAACCATGACAATGTTGATTTACCGCCTTGACTCATAAAAGATAACAACCGGTCATCTTCGGATATTGACGGAGTCATCACTGGCATCCACAGGGAACGTTTTGTTAATATTACTATACCAGGATCAGTACCGGGGGGTCGCCAGATTGCATCATCGTCTGTGCCTTTTCGTACTAGTACAACTGTGTGTTTGGCTCCGAAAATGACTTTTCTGACATTTCTACAGAATCCAAAAATATGTGACAGTGGAATCGCACATGAAAATCTTCTCCTATCGCCTCTTAACATTGCTCGACGTGATCTAAATCCTAAGTTGAAATCTGGATCTACATTAATAATCATACTTTGTACATCCACATCGGCGTTTCTAGCAAAATTTCTTGGTCGTCCTACTTCATATTGTTGATACTCTGGAGAATTAGAAGTATCTTTCACAAACATCATTGATGGACCAGCTGATCTTGAATAATCGTCGCTGTATCTCGCAAGACCAAGTATTGTCGTGGCAACATCAACGTCCTTCTGGATTGATTCAATATTTTTTCCGTCAATCATGTACGTAGCGCTATCAAATAACGCCATAATACCATTATTAACAAAGCCGACACCAACATCAGCGGCGTATGCTACTGGTGCTGCAGGAGCAACATTATTTAAAATTTCACCTTCTACTTCAATAAATGCTTCAGCGGGTAGGAAATATCTACTTGTATCCTGAACCTGTAGTTCATTTCGTCCACGCTGATTTGGCAGTGGTGCGTCGTAAGAATAATACTGATAATCGCGCACAGACTCATCTTTGAGAACTGGTGCGTCCATGTCAAACGCGGGGTCAGATATGCGCTTAAACATCTTTATTATTATCGTCTTCGTCTAACACGAAGACCGCTTCCTGCTATCAGACTAGCGGTTATATTTTTTTCCTTTTCTGACATCGGGATATCAGCTAACTCCGCTAGTTTTTGATTAGCTGCCTGATTTATTATTTTACTTACGCTTGCGGGCATCACTTCAGTGCTAGGTAATTTCACAGGTCGGACCGGTCTGCGTATTAATCGTGATAGTCTATCTTTAATTGCTGAAAACGCTTTGCTAGCAATATTACCAACAGCGCTTACACCTTTTTCACGAACAACATCAATAGCTTTCATTCCTAGTTGCTTTGCAATCGGTATTGTTTTTGGGGCTATCCTTCTAAACAGACCCTGAACAACATCACCTAATCCATCTCCGTAGGTCGTTTTGTATACAGGTAATCGAGAGTTTATTACCCTGACCATGGTAGGTCCACGTTGAGTACCATGCACGATCATTGTTATTATTAACTGTTTTTATCACTAATTACATACTTAATCACTATAATAATCATCGGCGATTTCATTAATGAGGGACCGATATACATTAATATCCATAATACCGCCACTAAATAATCGTTTGCAAATATCAGCTGCTTCATTAATGATTTCTGGGGAATTATTACCAGCTCTTTTTCCTCCGATGAGAATTTCTAGTCGATCGACATCAGCAAGGACATTATTGGGGCAAGTAATAAGACCACTTCCTAAACCACTTCCAGTTGCGCCAGGAGCGTCTTGATCTTCTTCTTCCTCTTCTCTTGTTTGGACTGGTTGTAATCTTTTTTCTTGTTGTAGTTGTTTCGGTCTATTGTATTTTTTCATTTCTTCTTGTTCTCGTTGTTGTGATTGTTCTAATTGTTTCATTTCTTCTTGTTGTTTTTGTTCTCGTTGTTTTAGCTTTTGTTGTAGTTGTTGTGTTTGTTGTTGTCGTTCTTGTTGTGATAGTTGTGGTGGTGTTTTTTGTTGTTGTTTTCGTTCTTGTTGATATTTTATTATTTGTTGTTGTTGTTCTGGCGATAATTGCATGAAGCTAATATAATTCTCTATTGCATAATTATACTCGATATATTTTGGATCACTATTTCTAGCCTGATCAGTTTTATGGTGTATACGAAATATCCATTTGTACCAATCATCACGACCTACAGATTTATCAGAATATTCAGGTTTTAAATACTGTCCTCGATTACTGAAACTTCTCACAGCAAGTTTAGCTAATTCTCCTGAATTTTCAATTTTTTCAATATAATCAATAGCACCTTCGGTAAATTTGTCAATCAACGCAACTCTTCCCCTCGCTTCTTGTTCTTCTGGTTCTCCTGGTTCCTGTGTACGATCTTTTATATCACCTATTTCACCACGAACTTGTTCAATACCTTCAAGTATTTCTCGCATCGGTTGAGCGGCAGCTATTTCGGCTGGAAGTTCACGTAAAATTTCTTTTGTTTTCTTAGTTCTTCTTGCTATTTTTTCAGTTCCTTCTGCTATTTTTCCAGTTACTTCAGCGGTTTTCTCTAACACAGGTTGAATACCTTTAGTGGTCTCAGTGATAGGTATAAATAATTTTTTTGTATCCTCTTCAAATTCAACTTGAGATTCCTGACGCGATTGTAGTTGTTGCTTAACAGAATCACGAACGGGTAGATATTTTTTAATTGTCTCTAGTCGCTCTCGAGCTAATTTAGCTGAGTGTGGTTCTCCAATACTCATTATTGATAATATCTATATGGCTGTTTAATTTATAGCAGCAGAGAGGGTGAATGGCATACGCGTAGTGACAAGATTGTGAAAAAATCTGGTCAATTAAAGAAGTTTTCATTATTAAGGCAAAAATGTTTTTTTTTCAAGGAACCCTTAATTTTCAAAAATAAGGTCTCTACAAAGTTGTAGGGTTCACCCTCTCTGCTGCTAGAGTGTACAGCTTGGCCTTACTCCAGATGTGCACTTTTCAAAAAAACTGCTAGCTCCACTTGGTTGTTTTGCACGCTACACAAAATTCGTTGCATTTAAAGACTCTCTCTTTCCTTGTACAAATACCGATTAGAATAAAAGAAGCATGGCATTTCAACACGGTAATCAATATATCAATTTTGAATCTTTTCAACAAATGTTATATTCAGAATTTCCGGATGCAAAATATGCCCTATGATTATGATGATGATGATGATGATTATTATTATTATTATTATTATTATTATTATTAACCATTGAACAAAAAAAAAAAAAAAAAAAAAAAAAAAAAAAAATTGCACAGTTGTTGTGAAAATGATTTGATATGTTCTTTATTTATTGAAGGAAAGGATAATTACTGATTAATTCTTCAGACTACAATTATCTTGCTTGTATCTGCCAACAATAAGGACCGTTTATCTGCCATCTGTGTTAGTTCCGAAACGCTGTTTCGATCACTTCATGTATATATATTTTTTTCCGGTGTGGCTTATAGAGGTCGCCTTCCTCATTGATATGTGGTCTTCTGGTTGACGGAATATATTATTCTTTCCGTGTTCACCGTATATTTATTTTGGTATTCTGATGCATGGAGTTAGTTTGGCATAATATCAAGAGCCTTCTGAAGCAATCTCTGAATGGAATGCCATTTTTGAATTGTAAGAGAGAATTTGGGTCATATAATCCCATTGTATTTATAAACTAAAGTTGTTTTTCAATCATATAACCAGAAACAAACAAAACTGGTCAAAATAAGCAACATTTTAAGTTTTTCAAAATCTGGAAAATTGGATTCACTATAGATGTACAGTTACGATCATTTGAGTCTTTGGTTAAATTCACCGCTTTAGTCCGGTTTTATTTTGTTTGGCGAATGTGATAATGAAAGTGGATGTAACACCAGCTAACGTTAGGGTACCGTACCTGGACTGGAACTCGTTATTGGTGCATAAAGGTAAAAGCTTAATGTGTTAATCATTGAACCGTGACAGTCTCCGGCAGGATTAACGCATTAGGCTGCAAAATAATCTAAAGTAGATTTACTTACTTGCTCATGTGTCCAGTTGTATTCGTAACTTGCCCCATGAATATCTCAATCAAAACTATAATTATATGCATTATAGTGTTCTGACGCCAATTATGTTATTTAAGATGATTGAAAACTAAGAGACTGACCAATTAATTAGTGCTGACTCCACTTCACGTAATTTAAGATGACTGGAAACTAGGGGACTGACCATTTAAATTTTAGGGTGGGGCCTGGACTTCATAAAAAAAAATCAGCTCTCAGTTAGTTTTAAAATAATATTCTTTTTCAGATTTATAAAAGAAAAATAACCCATTATATCCGTTACTGAGGTAAAAGAAGCAAAATCACTCCAGCTTGAAAGAAAATCTCAGGCACTACCTTACTCCATCATTAAAATCTGATTTTTCCATGAAATGTCTTCAATTTTCAAGAGTGTCATGACAGAATTTTCTACTGGCTAATTTCAAAACAATTTGGAAAGTTGTAATGTTTAAGAAAGGTTGCTACCATTGTAACTTTCTTGAACAGTGATCTATTTTTGGGTCATGCAATTGTATAAGTATGTTCCTGTGTGTGTGTGCATATGTACATTTGTGTGTGTGTGTGAGAGGAAAATTATTTGGCACATACTAAGTGTGCATTAATTATTGGAAATTTTTTTTTTATTTCTTTTAAAGTTTTTAGAAAAGCGGGAGAGATTAGTATCTACCATTTGTGCTAGTGTGCCACTCTCTACAAATAAAAGATGAAGAGGATGATTATGATGAAACCTGTGTGGTTAGATGTTTAATATTTGTATGGTTTAAAGATGGGGATTTAGGTATGCTTAAAAGACAGTACACTATGATCATCTAACAATTTAAGAGCTGCACACCTATATCTCATTTTTTTTTACATCTTTTTGCAGAGGATCATTCGCTTATATCTGTCTTTTTACCTATCTACAACACACACACACACACACACACACACACACACACACACACAGAGGATTGACCATATTCATTGTTCCTGCTAGTTCTAAAAACTGGAGGATATTATGCCACAATATCCTAAAATTGAGGGTGCAATATATAAATCTGGGGGTACAAATTTGCAGCTGGGAAAATAAAGCAAAGAAAGAAACAAGCCATTGATAATTTGTGAAACAAAACAGGATGTAAAAATAAATGTTACTTGCTAATCCTGCTTTTAAGATTTTATTATTATTATATGTAGGCATCACTACGCTTTATTATTATTATTATTATTATTACTATTATTATTATTACTGTTATGACATAATACTTTTGGTTCTTCTTCTTCTCCATCATCAGCATCTTCATCTTCTTCTTCTGGTCCTTCTTCTTCATTTTTATCATCATCTTTTCCATCTTCTCCAGCTTCATCTGTTTATTTTTCCACTTTATCTTTTCCATCTTCATTTTCTCCATTTAGCTGAAATTGTCTGAGTTATGAGTATCTTAGTTATGGTGATTTCCTCACAGCTTTATTTCAAATAAAATACATAAATATTGACTACATATAGGTCTATTAAGTTGCCAAACTTCCATTTAATTATAAATTTTTTGTGATCCATAATCCTGTTCTAAGTTGGGCATCTAGGATGGGTATTGTTTTCTCTGCTATGCATGTCTTGTTGGCATCCATCCATGTATAGCTTTTGTGATTTTTTTTTTGGTGTGGCAGTAATGTGATTATCTGAATTTTGTTGTCTTAGCAGAAACCGGTAATTAATCATACCCTGAGTAAAAGCTAATTGGGAAGTTGACAGTTTAGTCTTAGGTGTGTGTTGTTCAAAGCATGATTTCTTTTTGGCCATTTTCCTTGGATTCTCCTATGTCTTTAGATTGTTCACAGCATGAATTCCTTTTTGAACAGTTAAATCCCATAGCATAATGTAACTAGGGCATAACAACACCTGCAATGCAGTGGCCTAGATATCTTAAAGCCATAGCATAATGTAACTAGGGCATAACAACACCGGCATTACAGTGGCCTTGATATTTTATTTTATTTTTTATTTCTAAGTGCATTTAACTATAATAAATATGGGGATTTTCCAGAGTATGTTAAAGCTGACAAGCAAGCACATATCATTTTGTGAGTTTTTTATATAAATAGGAATATAGTTTTTAATGGTGTTAAATATTCTAGTTTGTTGACTTGTGTCTGTTTTGGTAAATATCCTGCAAAAGTTTGCCAACCTTAGAACATAATTTTTAATTGAGTGTAAAACTAACCAAGTGCCATATAATCAATGAACACTATTATTCCTATAACACTGTAAGTAACAATAATAATTATTATAATGCAACCTAAATTTATGTTAGTTAAATGAAAAAAACCCCCACATACATATGATGGCTGCAGATACTCAGTCTCATATTACTGATTTGTTGAATAACTTTTTTTCCTGCAAACACTCCATTGCAGTAACAATTCTGCTACTATTGCTACTGTCAAAAGAAGTACAAAAAAAGAAACAAAAGAAGAATAAAAACATGTTTTCTGGTTTACACTATAGCACAAACCCTATCCCTAACATGTAGCTACTTCTGGTTTACACTATAGCACAAACCCTATCCCTAACATGTAGCTACTTCTGGTTTACACTATAGCACAAACCCTATCCCTAACATGTAGCTACTTCTGGTTTACACTATAGCACAAACCCTATCCCTAACATGTAGCTACTTCTGGTTTACACTATAGCACAAACCCTCATAATATTAAGTTTTTAATCTGCTCTAATGTGTGATATGAGAAAAAAATTGCAACAACAATTACATGAGCTATGAAAGACAGGAGATTAGAAACCTGAAGCCTGCATGTTAAGTATTTCCCCAAATACTCATTTCACAATAAAAATTCCCAGTTATGTGGATGAGGGTTCCAAGCATTTATTGTTTCAATCATATATAAGGTCATTGCATGCATTTGCCATTAGTATCTTGAGGAAACTTTATTTTGGAAGCATACTTGAGGTGATTTTATGCATTTGTCATTGATATTTTAAAATCTAATAATTTGAGTGTATTGAATTGCGATTCATTTTTGAAGGCACAATGTTGCAATGTTGAGATATAGCTGCCATTAGGAATGCCAATATCTGACATGATAACTAGTGTGACCATATTTAGCACTCTATCACAGTAATGCTGAGGCAAAATGAATAAAAAGTAGACTTCCATCCAGTTTGTACTGATTGCAAAGATGAACACTAATCAAATTTGTGTCCTTTTCAGCCTTCCGATAACTTACTCCTTGGAGGAAACTTTGCAAGTACAAGTTAATGCTGTCTCCTCAGTTGATACTATATCTTGTGTAGGAAGAACCTGGGAAAACCCTGGGAAGAACCACTGACCCATGGGAATCAACTGACAAGCTTTATCACAAAACCACAGTAGTCAAGCCCGAGACTTAAACGCATATTGACAAATGTGTGATGGCATTGTTTGGTGAAGACTATTTTGCCCCCCCCCCCCAGCTTTATGAGATTGTCTCTTGTGTGTTGACTGTCATATGTCCATCCATTAACACAAGTTTGCTATCACCACACCTCCGAAACTACTTGGAGGATTGCCTTGAAGCTTTACATACACATTCATCCCATGGTCTTGTTGGTCCTAATTGAATATGGTGCTGCTCACACATCCATTATGGCCACTACAATGGTAATTTTGATAATTTTATTATCCCTACACCTCCAGAAATGATAGTCATAGTGGTTTTCAGTAAAGAGACTTCTTAGATGCCTAGTTGGCATAAATGAAAATGTTGCCAGTTTGACATCCAATATTGCCACCATGGCAGCCATTTTGAAAATCTTTTAGAACACCTCCTGAATGGATGATCATGTGAGCATTGGGTTTTTAACTAAAAACTTTTTGAGGTCTACTTGATCCGTAATGAAAAGGGTACCAATACGATGTTCAATATGGCTACCACAGCAGCCATCTTGAAATTCTTGTTTCTATGCTTCCAAATGAATGGTCATATCAACATAGGGTTTTCACTAAAACTCTTCTAATGATGTCTACTTGGCCCTAAATTGGTGCTAAACTGACATCCTGTATGGCTGCCACATGGTCCTAAATGAAAATTGTGCTGATCTGAAGTCCAGTATAGGTCTCATAACAGCCATCTTGAAAATGCTGTTATCACTACTCCTTCTGAATGTATGGTCTTTTCATAATTGGGTTTTCAGTAAAAGACTTCTTATGATATTAGTTTGGTTCTAACTGAAAATAGTGCAGATTGGACATACATGGTCATCATAGCAGCCATCTTGAAAATTTTATTGCTGCTACTCCTGAATAGAAGGCCATATTAACATGGGGTTTTTGCTAAAAGATTTCCTATAATGTCTGCATGTTCCTACATCAAAATGCTGCTGACCTTACATCCAGTAGTCACACTGCAGCAGCCATCTTGAAAATCTTGTTATTACCATTTAGTCTAGTATCCTGTATCAAGATGGGGTTTTACTGTAAGATTTCCTATGAAGTCTGCTTGGTCTTAAATATAATGGTGCAAGTTCTATGGCCAATATGTATGCCATAATGATCATCATGAAAATCTTGTTTTTGGTATACTCAGTATGGTTTGGTGCTTTGTGACACAGTAGCTCAAGTAGGCTATTTGGTGCCAAGACAGTTATAGTCAAGTACTGATCCTCTATTAGAAATCAAACCAGGACCCTTTTAGTCATGAGTCCTTCATGTTAACCACTGAGCCACTTCAGCTTGCAACACTACTGAATGGAAAGTCTTATCTTGAAAATATTTACTTCTCTTGAAATGGATGGTTTTATCAACGTCGGGTTTTCACCAATAAACTTCTTATGATATCTAGTTGGTTCTTAATGAAAATGGTGCAAGTCGTACATCCAGTATGGCTGCCATGATAGCTGTCTTAAAAATGTTGTCACTTCTTCACCTGAATGGATGATCATTATGACGGGCAGGGGGGAGAGGGCATTTTCACCAAGTCCTAAAAAATGACAATGATGCTAGCCATGCATCCAGAAATTTTCTGCCATGATAACTGTCTGAAAAATTGTGTTGTCACTGCTCCTTTTGGATGGATGATCATTATGACGTTTTTTCTTTTTAAAAAAAAGTTCTTTAAATGATGTCTGCTTTGACCTAAATGAAAATGGTGTGCATCTGACATTCATTATGTGTACCGTAGCAGTTAATTTGAAAATCTTGTTTTTGCCAAAGGACTAGATAACTAATTCTCAATTGTACAACATTGCTTACTTTTGACAAATGCACAGACACTCATAAGGACCAGAAAACCTCCTTTCTGAGTCTCAAAAATCACCACTATCATATCCATAAGGCATTCAAATATGCTTCTGGTGCAGATTTACTTCTAAATGGTAGGAAATGTCATTCTGGGGGTTTGGTGAGGCTTTTGCCTGTACTACCTTTGGTACCAAGCTCTTCCTTGGCACTCTAATGGCATGTCAGCACAGTACTGGCAATGATAATGATGGTGTCAGTAAAGAGAAAGTTTTAAATGTTAATACCTACCTACTTACTTACTATTTTTACCCCTCTCATAAAATTTCACCCCTTCATACTTAGTAGAGATCTTCTTGAAAATCTTGTTACATATATCTCTGACAGCTCCGGTGGCCTAAGTGGTTAGAGTGTACACCTTGGATGCAGGAGGTTATGGGTTTGAACCTTGGCCGAGTCATACCAAAGACTTATAAAAATGGTACTAGCAGCTGCCTTGCTTGGTGTTCAGCATTAAGATGTTAGTTTTAGGACTGGTCAGCCTGGATGACATGATGCTGTGTGTCTGCAGCATGATGCCCCAGTACTAGACATCACTGTAACCTGACACACTGCAGACATTATAGTAATATAACAAAAATAATCTGAAACACACACACATACATCCACACACACACAAACATGCACACACACACACACACACACACACACACACACATGTATCTCTACAAAGTGTCAGAGATGGTTTCAACACTTGAGGGGATTGAAAAGAAGAAATGATTTATGGATTCCTGGAAATTCTTTGTAGACAGTTGAATAAAATCTTGTTGTTTTTATATTGGGGTTTTCATGACTCGAACATTTATAGTGGGGTTTTCATAACATTAAAAATAATATTTACCACAGAACATAAGTTAATACTACCACAACCAAATTGCTCCAAAGAATCAGAGAATAAACATGGTTATGTTTAAGAAAAATTATAGGTGTTTTCGATTGTGGTGTGTCAAAGATGGATTTGGCTGTAGTATGCCAAAGGTGTATTTGGCTGTAGTCTTTCAAAGGTGTACTTGGCTATAGCATGTCATAGGTGTACTTGGTTATAGCATGTCATAGGTGTACTTGTCTATAGCATGTCATAGGTTTACTTGGCTATAGTATGGCATAGGTGTACTCGGTTGTAGTATGTCATAGGTGTACATGGTTATAGTATGTCAAAAGTGTACTTGGCTGTAGTAATTGTCATAGGTGTGCTTGGCTATATCATGCCATAGGTGTACTAGGCTTTAGCATGTCATAGGTGTACTTGGCTGTAGCATGTCATAGGTACACTTGGCTGTAGCATGTCATAGGTGTACTTGGCTGTAGTATGTCACGGGTGTACTTGTCTGTAGGAAAAATAGTTACTTTTTAAACCAATCTAAAATGTGGTTGGCAGCTTATAGAATGTTTTTTATATATTGGTGGATTTAGTGAATTATCAAATGACACTATGTCAGAGGTATTGAGTATGAATTTCTGTATGTATTGCTTCCTTTGTTTTTAACTTCTGACACTGTTATATCATCTTAGATTTTGGGGTGTTTTGTTTGCTCTCTGAGCAGAACCTAACGTAAGATTGCATCATCATCTTGTGTAAAAAAAAAGTGCAGCTGTGTCATATATAGTAATTCCTAAATAGACAGGACAATATAAATACAAGACATGTCATGTGTTGGGTTTGCTCAATAAAGTCGTCATGTGGAGGCCTTTGGTGAGGAAGCAATTCCTCATCAAACTGGCCTTCTGTAGTAGGTGGCTGGATATTGATGGCACCTCAACTGAGTTTGTCAGTGTGGCGAGGTTTTTTTCAGCATGCAGCATATCATTTTGTAATGGTGTTATGGCCCCATGTTTGGACCCATCCACCATTTGTTTCCACAGATTAACCTTTTATATTAAATGGGATTTTCGACAAAAATAATTCCATGCAGCTTTATATAGCTTTATATTGATATAACCTGATTGGAATTTAATTATCAGCTTAATACATCTTTAGTTAATATCATTATGGTTAATGAATGTTGGATCTGTACACTAATGTTTCATAACCCAAAATAAGCATAACCAGTTTGTCCATCTTACAGATTTTGTTTGACATTTAGGACTTTTATACACTCACAGTTGTTTTTCCTTTGAAAACAATTATGGGTTTGTATTAGAAATGGTTAGAGGAAGTATAGTGCGCAAATAGCAATGGTCAAATTATCATTGGTGTTTCCTTTGTACTGAGATTACAAAAACTTGTGCAGAAAAGGGACCTGATCTTGAAAAACTGTATAATGGTATTGAATATTCGAATATTCTTATGTGAGTGCAAAATGTCATTATGTTATAAAATTTTGGGTGCCATAAAGTCAAGAACATCTATCTGAAGCTCAACATGTTAAAGTTGTTGTTTTGGGCATGTTGCAGTTTGTGAGTATTTTGGGCATGTTGCAGTTTGTTAGTATTTTGGATTTGTTGCATGTTGGGCATGTTGCAGTTTGTGTATTTTGGGCATGCTACAGTTTGTGAGTATTTTGGGCATGTTGCAGTTTGTGAGTATTTTGGGGATGCTGCACTTTGTGAGTATTTTGGGCATGCTACACTTTTGTGAGTATTTTGGGGATGCTGCACTTTGTGACTATTTTGTGCATGCTACACTTTGTGAGTATCTTGGGCATGCTACAGTTTGTGGTTGCAGTTTGTGAGTATTTTGGGCATGTTACACTTTGTGAGTATTTTGGGAATGCTACACTTTGTGAGGATATTGGGCATGCTGCAGTTCATATTTTGGTCATCCTTCAGTTGTGTGAATATGGTATTTATGGCATAGACTATGTAAGAATGTTAAAATGGGATAATTCCACTGTATGTTTTCCAGGTGTAGCTTATAACACATTACATTCTGGACACATTATTTCTTTATGTTAAATGTAGGTGATAATGAGTATGAAAATATTTTTCCATTGATGGAAAAAAAATAGTGTGTCCAGAAGATGAGCACTATAATATTCTTGCTGTGATGCACACTAAGAACCTTAACATAGTTCAGGGAAACCACACATAAGAACAGTCTTTCTGCTTCCTTAACTGGCTCAGGTGTCCTATGTTTAGAGGTAACAAACATAAGTCAGACTTATTTTTCAGAACCGAAAGAACAATGTAAGTATATGTGTGTATAAATAGTGGGTTTAGTAAGGTGTATAGGTGAGATATCATTTGGAGACAGACTACATATTTTTCATTTAGTAAATAACATGTGCTTAATTATTTTACTTTTTCATGTGTTAATCAAACAGGTTTTATTCAAGTCTGGTTTATACGTACATAAATTCTAATTATTTGTATAGTATTGTACAGTGCAAGACGTTTTCAACTGAATGCTCAGATAACAAGTATTAATGGTTGTGGGACAGAAAACATTTGGAACTCCCTTTGAAAGAGTAAATATGTGTGCAGGATAACATGGGACATATTGGTAGAATAGGGAGCTTGCAGTAATATAATTTCCAGCAAAATCAGAAGGGCCGGTGGACATTTTTTCTCAACCATGCCATTCCACTTCCTTGGAACCGTTTCAACTTTTCACTGATTGAATTACGAAATGGCTCCCAGGGTTAGCATTATGTTCAGCATCCTCACTCTTGGAAAAACTACCACAAACTGCACAATGGCAGCAACCCACCTCCCCCTCACTTCCCCCTTGGCCCCCCCTTGCTACCCACCCACTTACTGAGGATTAAACAGTTGATGCCCTGCTTAGTATCATTGACAATGTGTGTTTTATACAGTAAGATTACATGGGAATTGTTGACTGTTTGGGACAACCTTTTGTTAAGGCAGATAAGCACAGACTAATAATAGTATTTCTCACTTCATTGTTAATGAACAAGCAAAGTCAATTCATCATTGCTCTTTAAATTATTGATTTATTTGGCTGCCCTGTCAGTTCCTTGTCCATTATCCAGCAGCCATTGTGAGACTTGCTTAGTTGTGATGTAATTAATGATTTGACAGGCATCAAGTTAAATGTAATGGTAAAGTTATGGTCTGTTGATGTTTGTAAGTACCAGTAATATTAATTGTGGCTTTCGATTGCATTGGTTTCCTTTTCTGGGACTCATAGTCACCAGTCTGATTGTATGTGTTACCCATGTGCTATTATTGCTTATATAAATTGGCTCTTATTTTCAGTTCTGAAAATATTCTTTTCTTCTTGGGGTCACACACTACCTTCTGCTCCTTTAACATTTGATCTTTGCAACATAAGAGCAAAAAAGCAGTTTTCAGTTTTTGAAACCAAAAATGGTGAGGTCATTATCCTTCCTCATAAATTCAGCAGTGCAGTAATAGCAGGTAATTCATCTCTGCTACTAAAATGTAGTTTTATGTGTGGTGTGTGTGTGTGTATTGGTGGGGTCGGGTGTAAAACTAATTTTAATTATGTATTACTTACCTGCTACTGTTGCAGAGATTTCCTGCTACAGCCCTACACAGATGTCCAGTACTCTAAATCCAAGTATAAAAAGAAGGATATTGACAGATTGTATGTTGGCTGTCAGACTGGGGATCAAGTTCTTTCCAATTCTGGCACTCCAGTACTAATTGCAGTAGGGATGTGGTTGGGTATATGAGTCTTGGAAAAGTAAAGCAATACTGTTTTCTTTGTTGAGCATTGTAGATCAGCAGGTAGGTATAGGCACAAGATTATTTGGCTCTGAGCTGTTTTGCATTTAAAAACTGGTGGGATGAGTTGGGGGGGGGGGAATATTATTTGGGCATATAGATAGAATAAAGGGAAGTCCTAAAATGGTTCAGTGCTACAGCTGTAGAGATCATGGAGAAGAAGTTCTCAATTTTACCCTGCCAGTTAGTCAGTTAATAGGAACCCTGACAAACAATAGCATTTTTGGCAGAAGATGACAGTTATTTTCATGGAACTTTTCATGAGGCAAGATTTTGTGCTTAGTTGGATCTTTCCTTGTGAACATTGTACTGTACCAGACTGCATCTATGATATATTTCCCAGCAATTATTTGGCATCCATAACAACCAACCACATTTGACTTCTTTTCCAAAACATCTTTGCCATTGGAAGAATGGTCTGTCAATTCCAGCCTGTGCAAGCTTCTCTACCAATGGCTTTCATATCCACTTTTGGTTGTCTAAGGTGATCGCCTTTACCGATCATTGATATCTCACCTTTCTCGGGGTGGGTTCATCATCTTAATTGGGCTCTGCTAACATGGGTATGTGAGAAAGCTTGCCAGGAGTTTCCTGTTGGCTGATGGGCCTTCTCAGGGATTTCTTGGGTTCTTCCTCTACCAAATATACTGGTCACTGAGTATAGCCTATCATGTGCTGAGAAATGGCATTAAACCTATAACAGCAACAAAAATCATTGCCTGGACTTTTGTAAAAAAACCCAAAACAATTGAGGACTTCTTCATAGTTGTCTGACCAGTGCCCTTATTGCCTCATTATGGCTTCCATAAGCCAATTTTTGATCAGTTTTACTGTTACAGCCAGGACTTTTTTGAATACATATCTTAGGAATATTTCATAGGAGATGCTCCATTAAAATTTTGTCCATTGGCATCCTCTTTCACAATATGTGGTTTTCATTGCTACCAGTTCTGAATCAGAGTTTCTTCATCAGAATAGCGACTTGCGATCAAACTTGATGGGACTGTTTGTTGCATGTACTTCTGTTAAACTGTAGGACCAGTTTTGACCAAACATGACAGTGAGCATAAAGACCTATAGATTTATAAGAAATAATTCTACATCTAATTACCTTGCATCAGTTTTTATCTTGTATTACTGCATGTTTATATTTATTTAGAAGGCTTCATCGTCCTTAAATTTTGTTTTAATTCTTTGTCTTATTTTGAGAAGTTAACTTTGAATCCGTAAAATATAGCCAGTAATGTTCTGACATGCTGTGCACATACACCATGTCCAGCAGTTCATTATGGACACTACTGTTAAAATTAAAAAAAATTGAATTACGTACCTAAACAGGCATACAGGTTAACATATATATTGTAATAGAATGTTATCTGGATTTGTGAGGTGGTCAAATTGACAGTGATGCTGTATGAATGTTTCAGATACATTATTGTACTACCTGTATGAATTTATTTCTGAGCCTCTCAGTTCTTGTGGCTTATCAGTATCATATTTTTCTTGGTACTTAAATGTGTGGATTTGGAAGAAAGTTTATGTTGGCTCAATGTATGGATTACTAAGTCTTAATATTTGCAGCTTTTTGCAACCACTGAATTGATATTAGAGTCAATTAAATGTAAGTGGGTTTTTATCTTCATTTGTTAAAAACTTTGAAATATACTTTGTTCCTATTTCAGGGGCAATGAGAATTCACAGATGGAATTTAGTAAGATGGCAGCTGATGCAGATATTGCTAGGTTGGTATTTCAGAGCAACACTCACTCACATGTACAATTCAGGGTGTACCATGTCATTCAAACTGATAATCTATCATTATAAACCAATGGTTCCCAACTTTTTCTGCCATCAACCCTAGAAAAAAAAATTGTCTGAGCCTCACAACCCCATTTCCACATTTTGATAAGTTTTTGCCACCCTCTAAAAAATCTGGCAACCCTCCATGACCTTCTGGAACATCCTTGCGACCCAGATTTGGGTTGCAACCTGGGGGTTGGGAACCACCGTTGTACACCCTCAAACTTGACAAAAAAACTCAAGACAGACTACTGGTAAGTCATGCAATTTTAGGTTTTTCTGCAGTTGTATTTGATATACAAGAGTTGTTCATACATTATGTCACAAGAAATTAATTTTGATATTCTAAAATATACAAGATGAAACAAAACATTTAAAAATGAATTGTGCATAATTTTTGCTTGCTTGAAATCCCTAAGTTATGCATGGGCACATGCATTAGTATTCACTTCAGGGTCTGCAGACAAAAGCATTTATATATATATGCCCTCACTGGATGTCAACCATTCATGAAACTTGACAAGAGGGTCCATCTTCATGAGTAATCTACACCCTTGCAAAAGTAGGTTATTGTGATCTTCATGTTATACTTCACTGACTTCGGTTAAATTTTGTTATTTAATTTCTTAAGAACTGTTCATTTTAGAATGATCAAAGAAGATGATTGTTTGCATCTCTTTAAGTACCAAGCCCTTACCACAAAATAATCTCACTATGACCTACATTTCACATTTTATTATCAGTAATAAATAACCTGTTGCTATTGCTTACTCTTTTCCAGTGTAAAATACCCATGACCATATGGTTACAATTCATCATCCCATAGGGTGGCTTTCTGAAAAGTTCCAGTCATTCTAGCCCATGACCCTGGCCCATGCACACTAGCTATCATTCATTTTCTTGTTGCTGCCAATTTCATTATGGTGGCTTAAAATTATTTGAAGAAAAATTGCATCCACTTCAAGTCATACAACGTGAATTTTAGCTTTTCATTATGTGCATTAAGGTTTACTATCCATAAGTGACTGGGCTGGATCTTTTACTACAGAAAATGGTGCATACTCTGATTTATGATTTTATATATGTTGTTGGGATGAATTTCCTTGCTGGCAGATCAGTCTCTGTCCTGTGGGATGGAGTAGGCAAGGTTTGGAACTCCTATCCCTGGCAATTTCAGAAGGGACTACCATCCAAGTTTGCCACATTCCAGGTAAAAAGAACATTTTTGTGGACAGTGTATCTGGGAGGGGTAAAATAGTCATCACAGAATAGTTTTGCACCAATCCATAGCATATTCCCTTTTCAGACTTTTAGGGGAGACCCTTGGTGGACTTGTTTGCAACAAGTCTAAACAACAAGCTCCCCATTTTATATTTCCCCATTCCCACACCATAGAGCATTGGCAGTCAATGTTTCAGCCTGAAGTGGGTTATGCCTTACCACTTTTTAGGATGATTCCAAAAGTACTTCCAAAGGTTATAGTCTCCACTGCCAACTCGTTCTGATAGCCTTTTTGTGGCTTCAATGATCATGGTCCAGTGGTCTTTTTGACCTGCTGTAGATCAAATGAAGGAGACCCAAAACCACGAAAAGCATTGAAAAGGGTACTATTTTGTAGAAACAGATGGCAAATTATGCCACATTTAGTATTTACATCAGAAGGTAATGAAAAAAGGGTAACAAATATTAACAGATTCATCACCAATGCTGGGTTCATTTTGACTTGATAACCATTGTCTTTGAGACTTCCCAGTAGACTGATATGAAACAAAGTTCTGAAATACACCTAATGTTTTCTTTCAAAGTCCTATTTATGCCTCATCTACAGCATTCGGATTTTCAAAGTTCAAAAGTACATCTCATCTACCTCACTCTAATTGTCTAAGTTCCAATATATGCCTTAACTAGTAAATTGCATTTTGTTAAGTTTCAGAATACGCCTTTTCTTGCCCGGTACACCAGCATTGTTACTGGAATATGCCTATAATTTTCAAAGACTTAGAAAAAGACACCTGTATTTCCTACCAAAATTTACACTTACGAGTCTTGTTCACCTGTAAAATCTGCTTTATGCCTTTAAATAGAGCATCCTATGCCTCTTATGCTGCTCCTGTACAGGCTAAATATGCCCATACTTTTTGTACAGGTAGTCAAACATATTAGTGCTAATAAAATGTACCCATCTTTGATGGCCTTTTAGTCTTGGTGTAAGCAAAAGAAAGCTGGTATTCCAAATGAATGGTCATAGTGAAGGAATCATACTGGGATCTTCATGTTTTTTGTTCTAAACTTCAGTTACTATTTGGAGAAGGGAGTATTCACCTTAGACTGGGGACTAGTGTCAGGAAAAGAGACAGAAATGCAATAATTGCAGTTAATGCAACGTTGTTAAACTGTTTCCCCCCAACCTATACCACCAAAAATGTTTTTAGTTTAGCTCATGACTGCATTGGACTTTGGCATATAATACAGTTCCTATCCAGTTTTCTTGGTAATGCATCTTGATTAGCACTACTCCCTTATTTAAGCAGTTGGTCATTATGGCCCATATTTTAGTACCTGAAAACTTACTAGATCAAAGTTTGTGTTTGATGTTCATTTTTCGGGTATGAAACATGCTGACTGTATGCATCTGGATATGTTCTACATTCATTTTGTGAAAAAGAAGGCCATTATTTCATGTGTCAATGACTGTTCAGATTTTATGTTGAAGATTTATTTACTGGGTGCTGTTTATATTCCATTCATAAAATTTGATAAATGGATGTATCTATTTAACTATCACAGTCTTAAAAGTTGAGAAAGTCACTGTGAACTTCATATTTCGCTTTACTGATGAGTGAAGTAGTTGCATTTTGAATCATAAGGATTCATCAGTGCTAGAGTTATTATACATCCTAGACTACTTTGATGGCTCTAATACATGCCTAAATAATTTGGAAATAGGAATAACTATGCTTCAATTTAATGGTAAACTTTCTATATCAATAGCTATACATCATGTATTGTGCTGTTACTCTCAACAGCGTAAACTGTATTACAAATTTGAATGAGTGTAGGATTTAGATGAGTGGATTGCATGTTAATCAAGGTAATTATTGAACTGTGTATATACTGCTGGCTGTTACTCCAAGGTTGTTGTTGTTGTTGTTGTTGTAGGGCTTAACGCCAATTTTCAGCACACGATAGGCTATACATGGCGGCCAGTATTAATGGTGTAGGAAGAAACAGGGAAATACCCGGAAAGAACCACCGACCCACGAGAAGCTACTGGCAAACTTTCTCACATATCTACATTTGCCGAATTCGAGACTCGAACCCACGCAGACAGAGACTCCAAGGTTACAGAAACATAGTATGATTATAGCTTGTCCAGTAAATTTTAAGAGCAATATTTACAATGGCTGCATGAGACTAATACATCTAAAGGAGAGCTATATAATTCAGGGTTTACACTCTGGTAATAGTTAAATGTGGCGCATTTTTTCAACCAGTGAAAAATATTGAAGCTAATCAGATGAGATAATGATACTGTGTCTGCATATCATCTGTGGTGACTGTAAAATTACTCCACTGAAAAGAATGTAAATGATCTTGTATCTTTTTTATTATAGGTACAAGCAGCTGTTAGATCAGCTTGCTGCAGATCTTGCACGTCATGAAGTTGATGAAATGGTGTTTCTGTTACGATTTCATATTGAAGGAAAGAGAAAAAGAACAGCAATTCAGGGAAATCCTAGAAAATTCCTTTCTGAGTTGGAGAATCAGGGCTATATTGGAGTCAATAACTTTACCTTTTTGGTTGACCTGTTTGAATTATTTGGTCACAGTGATGTAGTAAAGAAAGTAAAGGAAAAGTTGACTTACTGTCCAAGTCATGGACATTCTATCAGTCATTTCATGAAAATTTTGTGGCTGTTTGGGAAGAGCCTTAATTTGGATGATGTGGAGAAGTTCCTGTCTACCAGTAAATTAGGACCAATTAGGAAAAAGAAAATAAAAACAGTTTTTCATCTGTATGAGAAATGTTTTGAAAGAAAATATTTCAAAAAGGATGATTTTGATCAGTTACAAGAATTTGCTGGACTGATAAATAGAAGTGAAACATTAGAATTGATCAAAAAGCAGAACCCATCACCACTACCATCACCACTGCCACCAAAAGCAACACAAGAAGAGACACATGAAACGTCAGAAGATATGCAGTGTGCAGAATTTGTAGTACCAAGAACCACTTCTTTGTCAACACGGAGGGATGCCCCAGGATGGCATGCAGAGGTTGGAGAAGAGAACCTTCTGGATTATTATCAGCAGCAATATGCAGACAGAGAGTCAAGGCATGGTCTCGAAAATATCCTGTACCAGCGACAGAGTAGTTTTTATCCAGATGCCATCTCTGTACCTCCATTAGCAGCAATACAAAAATCAAAGAAAACAGAAGATTCAGCCTTGCTGTTGACTTATAAAGCACCAGGTAGTAATACATGGCCAAAAAAAAAGAAACCTTCTTTGACAAAGCCATTAGAAGGCTTTCAGTGGGAGAAAGAACACAGTGGAGGTACTGAACAAAAAGAGGCAGGCCAGAAACAAGCATCAGATTGCTTCAGTAGAGTTCCTCAACAGAAATTTACAGATGGGCAAAATGCAGGGTAGGTTTATGCAAAAGTTGAGGTTATGTTTGAGATACATAAAGATGCCTTTGAAGATATTCTGTATTACTCTATTGACTGTTAATTGTTTTTATACTTTACATTAATCCTTTTTACAAATATCTCAAAAATTGGAGGTAAAAGTATTCATTAAAATTGTCAGCTCATTGTCAAGTATCAGAATCTGCAAAATTTAAATAAATTCTTGCAGCAAAATATAGTTCAAACAAATAATTGTAATTTGTTAAAAAGTAGTTTTCATGCCTTAAATGAAACTAGCAGCTGATGATGATTCATAGAAAGAATTATGGTTTTGAGGAGGTAGTCACTCACTTTAAGAAGTATACAAAACAGTTTCACATATTTATTCATCTTTTAGCTCAGCAGGTCATCGACCAATTGAATGTGTGTGATATGGCCTGTTGTCTCCTGTCTGTTGTCCATTGCCCATTAGCACAAATGTTCTTGTAAGAAGATGGTTCCTAATTGCGGTAGTGGCCATCTTGAAAATCTGTATGCTACTCCTCCTGAATGAATGGTCTTATCAACACAGATGTTTTAGTCAAAGACTATTTATGATGTCTAGTTGGTCCAGAAAGAAAATGGTGCCAATCTGATTGGTCAAGAATGAAAATGGTATAGATTGTTATCCATTGTGGCCATCTCAACAGCCATTTTGCAGATCTTGTTATTGCTACTTCTTCTGGATAGAAAGTTATACTGATATGGGGTTTTCACCAGAAGACTTACTATAATATCTGTTTAATGCTAAATGAAAATGGAGTTACTTGCATATCCAGTATGGTTGCCACATAGACAATGGCATGATCTCTCCCAAATGAATGGTCATAACAACATCAAATTTTGACTAAAACATTTCTTATAAAAATGGTTCACTATGGCTACCACAGCAACCACATGGAAAATCTTGCATGTACTACTGCCCATGAATGGAAATTGTATTTAAGGTTTTCTCTAAAAGACTTATTATCATGTCTATTTGGTCCTAGTTGAAAATGTTACTGCTTGTACATCCAATATGGCCACCACAGTGGCCCTTTGACAGTCTTGTTTTTGCAAAGTTTTTTGTGAATAATTGGCCAAATCAAAATGGGATTTTCACAAAAAGACTTATGACATCTTGTTGGTCCTAAAACATGGTACCAATCTGACATCCATTATGGCTGTAACAAGAACCATTTAAAAAATCTTTTTATCACTACACTTTCTGACTGGATGATTACATTGACAAGAGGTTTTCACCAAAAGAGTTTCAATGATGTCTAAGTTGTCCTAGATGAAAATGGTGCCAATCTGAAATCCACTGCGTTAACTGCAGCAGCAAGTTTGAAAATCTTGTTTTCACTGAAGAATATTCGAGATGGTTTCAACACTCATTAGTTCAAAAATATCTCATCATGCCTATATTACAGGCATATTGTTGGCTATATTTTCAGCTCACTTAGCCATAAGGTCAAGTACAATCATGTGGTCAACATGTGATGCCCATTGTCTGTCCTGCATGCTGTATTTTCCGTGAACAGTTGCTGTTTTAAATGTCTTAAAAGCATGGGGACTGATTTCAGCCAAAATTGGTAGGACGTAATTTGGCATGAAGCCTTTTAAATTTGGTTGGAAGCATTCTGTCATGGAGATGTTTAAATTTGATAGGAAGAATTCTGTCATTAAGCCTTTAAAATTTGGTAGGACGCATTCTGTCATGAAGCCTTTTAAATTTGGTAGGAAGCAGTCAGGCATGAAGCCCTTTAAATCTGGTAAGAAGCATTATGGCATGAAGGTCTTTTATATTTGGTAGGAAGCATTCTGCAATGAAGGCCTTTTAATTTTGATAGAAATTTACATTCTGGCATTAAGGCATTTTAATATTTTTAAATGATGATGATTGGTCATCCAGTATCACTATTACTAAAAAAAGAGAAAACCATTAAACTATATACATAAAAGAACTGGTGAATAAAATTTGTATCAAATTGTGATAGAAAGCATCCTGACTTTAGGGCCTTTGAGATTTGTGCAAATGATGCTGATCATCCATCTCATACAGTTGCTGTTGCTAAAAATCATTAAGCCTTTGATCAATCTCTTTTCAGATACCCCCTTTAATCAACCTCTTTTCAGATGTCACCTTTAATCAACCTCTTTTCATCAACCTCTTTTCAGATACACCCTTTAATAAACCTCTTTTCAGATGTCACCTTTAATCAACCTCTTTTCAGATGTCACCTTTAATCAACCTCTTTTCATCAACCTCTTTTCAGATACCCCCTTTAATCAACCTCTTTTCAGATGTCACCTTTAATCAACCTCTTTTCAGATACCTCTTTTCAGATACCTCCTTTAATCAACCTCTTTTCAGATACCCCCTTTAATCAACCTCTTTACAGATAACTCCTTTAATCAACCTCTTTTCAGATAACTCCTTTAATCAACCTCTTTTCAGATACCTCCTTTAATCAACCTCTTTTCAGATACCGTCTTTAATCAACCTCTTTTCAGATACTGCCTTTAATCAACCTCTTTTCAGATACCTCCTTTAATCAGCCTCTTTTCAGATACCCCCTTTAATCAACCTCTTTTCAGATACACTCTTTAATCAACCTCTTTTCAGATGTCACCTTTAATCAACCTCTTTTCAGATGTCACCTCTTTTCAGATACCCTCTTTAATCAACCTCTTTTCAGATGTCATCTTTAATCAACCTCTTTTCATCAACCTCTTCAGATACCCCCTTTGATCAACCTCTTTTCAGATGTCACCTTTAATCAACCTCTTTTCATCAACCTCTTTTCAGATACCCCCTTTAATCAAGCTCTTTTCAGATACCTCCTTTAATCAACCTCTTTTCAGATGCATTTAAATTTTAGAGTAAGCATCCTGACGTTAAAGTCTTTCAATTTTATACAAACAATGCTGATCATTATGAAATATGGCCACCATGACTGAAAAAACAAATGAAAGCCTTTAAACGACATCTCAAATACTGCTTAGAAGAGTTTGTCCACATTTTACAAAAACATATTTGGCATAATGGCCTTTAAGTTTTCTTTGAAACTGATGTTGATCCACTATGAACTATGGCCACTGTTGCAGAAATAAATCTGAAAAAAAAAAAAATTTAACATTTTTTGTCAAATACTGCTAAACAGAATTAGATCAAATTTGGCAGAAAGCATTCTAGCTTAAAGGGTTATAAATGCATACATGCCAACCATTAGTCTTTTGGTGTAATCATTATACTCTTTTTCACTAAATTGTGCCTTACGCGTAAATTTATTTGGATTACGCATTTTCGGTATATCCCCCTCCAAAAACAAATTAATAATTTGTTTTCTCATTTTTATTAACATCCCACTAATCGCACAGACCATTCTAGACAAGACGGCTTCTGTGTAACTATGACATAAGAGTACGCTTGTTCGTAGACTTGCGTGCTCTTTCCTAACAGCATTATGTTCTATTTATAGCAGCTGTCTTATTTCCAAGAAACATGCTGGTTTCTACTTTCAAACTTTTGACCTCGGTTTCTGTTTATAGCAGCTGTCTGGCTTAGTTAGGAGAGAACAGACTGGTTTTCTAATTTGTAATCTTTATTCACATATTCTTTGTTATAATTTATATCTGGTACAGAACCAGTCAGTAGGTATTTGGCGCTGAAAGTCGAGTCAGATTTATTATAGTTGATGCGTGTGTTACAGCAAAAATGTTTCTCAAATGATTTCACAGATGGATTAGAAAATGACGAAAAACTGATTCAGAAATGAATACATGAACTACAGAATACAGCGTTCCATTTTAGGGCAGCTTCAGGACTCACGGTACTAATTTTGTTCCCATAGTAAACCTATGCAAACACCATGATATTAAAAATTCAATAACTTAAAATTTCTGAGTGCCCGTGATCAAACCTATACTTATCAGTATAGATGAAACCTGGATATCAGCCTCTGTGTAGGGGAAAGGATATGAGCTGCAGCATTTTCTGGACCTGCATGTGTTTGAAACACATGCTTTCAGTTCCACACCAAAGAGTCAGGTGCTAATTTTTCCACACCATTAGTACCTGTCCTATATCCACCCTTGATTTTCTTGACAGCTCTAGGAATAGTAGTTCAATACATACGTAAGCAATGTGCATAGTTCTGCTTGTCAGAGATTACGTTAGTGAATATTAACTTATATTGCAAGTTCATTTTCACCTAATGAGCAATGGTGCATTTCAGGCAACATTTAAATATTTGAGCTTTATGTAAGAAGATCAGAAAAAAAAATATTAAAATAAAGCTGTCTAATAAGAGTCATCTTTTTAATATAACCATTTATCTCTCTTCAATTTATTACTGAAATATATGACCAGCCTTGTCACATTATGTAATTAAGGGGTTAAAGGTCAAGGTCTCCATCTATATGTATATGTATTATTACAGAAAACGAGATTTAAATGACAAAAGTTACCTACAATTCCTCCCAGAAGTATATAATTTAAAACTAAAATAAGGTAGACATAAGTCCATGAAAATGCAAAATATGAACTTTCAAAACATTCACTGAAAGAAATTAGTGGGGTGCAAAGTCATGAGAGGTCATCCCCATTAAGCATGGTGGAAGAGACCTAAGTGATCCTATCTGATGCACTATGTTTCAAAACACAACTAGAAAATATCATATTGCTTACTATAATTACTCTGAAGATGGTAAATTGTATAAATTTTATATATGTATTGCTTAGATATGAACCAAAGTGCAAAACACTCCACCTGACATAGTCAAATCTACACCCTGTTCCCCATCCCCCACTTCTTGGCAATATATTTGAATATGTGTTTGATATCCCACTGAAAGTGAACTCTGTGGTTTACAAAAGATATTACTTTTGCTTGTTATCCACAAATAGAACCATATGATTGCAATTATAGTAATGTTAATTACACCTGCATATGTGGAGTCATTGTATTGCTGTTACTGAGCTGTCTATAGGACTCCCGGTACTAATTCAGTTCCCATAGTAATCCTATGCAAACACCATGATATTAAAATTTCAATAACTTAAAATTTCTGAGTGCCCATGATCAAACCTATATTTATCAGTATAGATGAAACCTGGATGACAGCTTCTTTGTAGGGGAAAGGATATGAGCTGCAGCATTTTCTGGACCTGCATGTGTTTGAAACATGTGCTTTCAATTCCGCACCAAAGAGTCAGGTGCTAATTTTAGTAATGAGTGTTCCAAACTCAAGACTGTTAAAGGACTGAAATTCCATTAATAAAACAATGTCTCTATTTTTTTTGTCACTTACAACTAGGATAAGCTCTCAAAAGATTTTTTTTCCTAAAACATTAACTTTCATTGTTAACCAATCCTGGCCAGCCTTACCCATATATACTCTATTTTATGTTCACCCATTTCCAGGCTGGTTCCCATTTTTCCACACCATTAGTACCGTGTGTCCTTCATGCCCATTGCAGGCTGTGTGGAAAGGATTTTAATATTGGTCCTGGTGGTAAAACAAAGAAATATTGAATTAGCTTGTTTTACTACCTCCAATACTAAGGTAGCTTCTTTTTTACAGCAGAACTAAATTGTGCACACAAAGTTTATAAATGCAGGGGCGTTATTTACCGAGTTCTTGATAGAACATGGACTACCCCTAGCCGTAGAAGACAATGTTGATCCTTTGTTCAAACGGATGCTTTCTGATGCCAAAATTGCAGAAAATATGCATGTTCAGGAACAAAATTATCTCATATTATTAGGTGTTTAGCAGGAGAAACTTCACTTAAAATTGCAGAAAACATGAAAATTGGGCAGTTTAGTATTGCAATAGACAAGAGCAGTGATTATGATGACAAAAAGTTGTACCCAGTCTGTGTAAGAGACTTTGACAGTGAAAAGGGCAAGGTCAGAGTGCTCATCTTTCATTACCAGAATTAACAGCAGATTCCACTGGATAAAACATTTTTTAATTGTTTGATAATACTTTGAATGGACATAATTTTAGAAATGTCTGGGGTTTTCAGCTGATAATGCATCAGTAAAGGAGTTGCATTCTGTATTTTGAAAAAATGTCTCCATCAGTGTACATATCAGGTTATCCCTGTCATATGATGCACCTTGCTGGAGGAAAGGCTGCCGATAAATTAGGAGAACTCCTGAAGTATCAAGTTGGCATTCTACCTGACAATGTACTTCATGCGGACATAGTTGATGTGCAATGGCACCTTATTTCCCAGCTAAAAGATCCAATAACTGGAAGATATAAATTTTCTTTTCTTTGTCAGGTTATGAAAGGAATATTGGTTCATTACCATTATAAGGCTGATTGTGAGAGATTGTTCAGTATTGTTAACAAAAATAAAACTGAATTCAGATCCAGGCTCAGTAACCTAGCACTTACTGCACTGCTAGTGTGCAAAACATTCATAGTCTCAGCTGGTACAAAGTGCTTTGAAATGCAGTATGAGAGTCTGCTGCTTATTAAAGATCAAAGTGCTATACATGAAAACTTGAAGCAGTAATTGATGTTAAAAGACCAGAGGGGTAAATAAATCATTTTGTACATATGCACATTAAATTTTATTATGTTATTTGTGGATTACTCTTTTTGTCCACTTGGATTACACTTTTTCCTCACCAGGGGTTGGCATGTGTACAAAAGATCCAGATCATGATCAAATATGGCTTCTGTTACAACAATGATAAAAACCTTTAAATGTTGGACAACATGATACTGATATTTCTTCACTAAAATCCCATCCATTTGATAGATACTGGCAATATCAGGTACACTATGCAAACCAAAATGCACCCTTGTGGTTAGCTTGACATAAGGTTGTGCCAAACTTGTATCTTCAAATAAGCTTTCCAATGAATATTTGTTAGCTTGTGCAAGCTTTCGCAAGCATGGTACAATCTCTGATAATTTTCTTGTCAACATATGCAAGCTTGCAGTTGTTACACAAGTAAGTGGTTGTAAAAACCGCAAGCTTCCACATATAATGAATCACTTCCTCATAAATGTGAAGTCAGAAATATGTCTGTGTATGCATGTGTGTGTGTTTGTGTGTGTGTACATCTGTATGTATGTATGTATGTATGTATGTATGTATGTATGTATGTATGTATGTATGTTTAATGACATATTAGCTCATTAAGTTCAATATCCATCATCACAAAAAAAAGGCTTTTAGCAGTACTTTTAATATCAGTAACACCATACCTATTGCTATGCATAGCTGGTACTTTTTGGGGAGAAAAATACCCCAACTGAAAGATGAAATTTTTGTTCCTCCCATTTGTGTAAACCAGAAACTTCTGCACACTGGATCACCCATGCTCCAGGAGAAAATCAGTTATATTGGGCATGCATATTGGTGCTGTTCATTATATATTCAGTTGGCATGTCATAATGCTCAACATTGCTGATATAAAAAGATTGGCCACCACTTTGTGGGTCATGAAGTGAATTATAAATTGCCTTTGCGTGGTATTTTAAACAATAAGAATACTTTGATCAACTTTTTTAAGTTTATTTAGGCTGTCTTGAGAAACATTTTACACATTTGTTGCATAACTTGGTGTATGTTTTGTCATTTTAAATTGTCCTGTTTCCCATTCTCAGGGCAAAGGTGTTTCGAGTTTGGTTGGTTTTTTTAATTCTAAAACAATTTATAAGCAGCAGAGAGTAGGTATTTTATTTTAATTTCCTATTCTTGCATTTTGCAGTCAATTGACTCAATCCCAGTCATGTTTGTTCACCTTTATTGTGAATTGTGCCAGTTTTATACATGGTAAGCAAGTCACACACCACTTTGTCACTAGATCTATCAGTTATCAAACTTAGGCTTTTCCATATTAGTTTTGCATTGCTTTTGTTAAATTTTTACTTATAATTAGCAATCATAACCTACTGGTGGTTTGCTAATTTTTAGTTTTCCCTTGCTGCTCTCAAGCCCAGTTGACATGTTTAATTTCTTTTTGTGTCTTGAAAACTTAACATTGCTTCCTGGAACACTGCAGTGGACTTGGTTCCCCTATACAGAATGCATATGCATGCTCTCCAGTTTCTTATTTTTCCTGAATGGAAACCCATAGAGTCCTCTTGAATGCTCCAATTTCTCAGGGTTGGGATTTCCACCATCATCAGAATTGGTTGAGAAATCTGGGCTGGTTTCTGACCAGAGTCTCCATTCACCCCTCCCCCCAAAACCCTGCTCATTCCTGCTTGTAGACATGTCAGATTCAGGGTGTGGCACTCATCTTGAGCTGGAGGGACTGCTTTTTCAGGTTCATGGTCTTGGGAAGAATCTGCCCCCATATCATCAGTTTGAAAATGGGCAGTGTTCTTAGGCCTTCAGGGTTGTATCCAACAAATAACGTGATGGTCTCATCTGACAACATGTTGATGATAGTAAACATGGAGGTACAAAACATGCATCATTTCACTCCTTAAATGGGCAGTTTCCAAAGGAATATTCCTCCAAGTGTGCTATATTCCCAGAAGGAGGAATATATCATTTGGCTGACAGTCTGTCATGGGAAGGGAAGATAGTCCTTACAGAATGGTCGCTCTACTACACCTTGCTCCATCTTTGGTAAAAAATCCCATAGTGGACTTGTTTACCACCAAGCTGAACAGCAAGCTCTAACTTACTTTTCCCCATTCCCTAACCATAGGGCCTGGGCAGTGGACACTGTCAGACTGAAGTGGAATCATCTCCCTCTTACATCTTTCCACCCTTCATGATGATTACACAGATCCCACACACAGTCAAGCACTCCAAAGCTCAGCTCATTTTGATTGCCCTTATGTGGTGTCAGTGATCATGGTTCAGTAATCTTCTTGATCTGCTGGTGGACGATCACATAACCTTACTACAGAGGAGGGACCTACTGTTGCAATACAGGGAATGTATTCAGATGTACACAACAGCCCACAGATTCTCTATCTTTACATTTGGCTCATACTAAATGATCTCTCCATGACGAAACGTTTCTGATGAAAGTTACCAACTGCATCACTCAGTCCAGGAGAAGGTCAAAATCTAAGGGGTATTATGCCAAATGGAGAATTTTTGTGAATGCTGTAATAGAAAACATATCAATCAATCCTAGCTGTCCCTAGGAGTGCAGTGGCCAATGTTTTTTTCTCCACTTTTATGAAGAGAAACAATGTTTGGTTTCTACTAAGGGCTATCAAGCAGCCCATTCCAACTCTGTAAGTTTTCGAAAGGCCTGCCATTGGGACCGATTCTCAGTTAGCCGGATAAGACATTTCAAATATCAAAGACCCGGGTCTCATGTGATTTCCAATTCCAGAATGGGATCTCTCTTGTGACATTTGGTCTGTAAATGCATCACTCCCCCATAACCTTTGGGTAACGATTCCTTTGAGAATGTTCATAATCCTCACAATGGTTTTCTTGCTTGCATTAGCCTCTATAAGATGAAGGAATGAGCTTCATGCCCAGAACAGGGCCACATCAGGTTCGTTGGGAATTATGACTGAGTCATTTTCTTACCTTTACAGACAAGTTTTTTCTGTTTTAGCAAAACCCAGCATGCTTTAATGTTTCCCATATCTCAGCTGTATCAGTACTGGAGATAACTGAGATAACCATTTCTGTTCAGCTAGGGTTGTACACTTTAACTTGGCTGAGCCACTAAAGATAGACTACATTAACTATCAGTGTATTCCAGTCCCTTACTGATAGGGACCATTCGTTCATGATAATTAAAAGTCCATGAGGTTTGAGCCATTGCTGCATCATGGGCCTATTTAACTCACTATCTTTGGAAGATGTAATGAAAAACTCATTTTGGAACTGTTATACTGCTTGCTTTCTTGTTTTACGCACCAAAACAAAGGCATGTTCTCACTGGTCCCAATCATCACTCAGAAAGTGAATCAGTCCTGTAGTAGTCTCCAGCTCCTCTGTAAAGGGGGTATTCCTTGTGTTTGTTACTTATTCTTGAATTCTGGGATCACCAACCTCTCTCCAATTAACTGTCCAAATCAACTACACAATATGCATGTATGCTGTGCATGTACTGATATTAAAATGTAGTTATTTGTGGTTGGGGGTAAAAGTAATACTAATGATGTAATAATTACTTGTTGCTGTTGAAAGATTCCCTTATCCCACCTCATACTGATGTTCCACCAAGTTAGGCTGCAACATTAAATCAACAAAGAATACTGGCATACAAGCCCAATTTGTGTGGCATTCCCCTGCAGGGGTGATCTGGTGTTCTGGAAGCTTTTAGTTCACCTAGAGACCAAATGACACAAATGTTGTCTGCCCATTTAGGTGAACTTAAAAGCTTGCAGAACACTGGATCGCCCCTGCAGGGGCATCCCACATATATTGGGTATTTTCTTCCTGGAAATGTACTAGCTATGCTATAGTAGCAGATAAGTACTACATCATTAAAATTAGTTTTACAACCCCATACAAATACTACATCTTAACACAATTTTGGCTGTATCATGCCAAGGGTATGGGAGCTAAATGCCTTTCCACTGAAGCAACCAGCTTTTTCTGGTCTTGGCGTGCATGAACCTGTGATGCTTGGATTATGACTGACTGTTCAGTGCTCTTCAAGTAAGCCTGCATAGCTTCCGCAAAACATTGCATACAGAATAAAAATATAGGCAAAGATACCCCATATATGACTGTTTCTTAATACTTGTCATTATTATCGGTATTTTTTAATTTCCTGAATTTGCAGACAAATGCAAGCATAGTAGGTAAAAGACAGTTTTACATACAGATATTTAGACCACCTGATAAAGAGGCTACCTTATAATGCAGTATTATAAATTTATTACCACTTGTCTTAATTACAAGAACTGTATTATAATCAAGGGCCTAATTATAGTGAGGATTGCTGCATAAGTAGTTTTCGTTTTTGATTAGATGGTATATTAGCCATTTGACTGTAGCCTTGGTTATGTAATACAGTAACTGTATATTATAAAGTAATTATCTTAGAGTATAATGTTGGTTATGTGGTATATTATACAGTAATTAGACTATAACCTTTTTATTTGGTATATTATACAATAATTAGAATATGACATTGGTTATGTGTGTATCATAAAGTATTTAGAATGTAACCTTGGTTATGTGGTGTATTATACAGTAATTAGAACATAACCTTGGTTATGTGTATATTATAAAGTAATTAGAATGTAACCTTGGCTATGTGTATATTATAAAGTAATTAGAATGTAACCTTGGTTATGTGTATATTATAAAGTAATTAGAATGTAACTTTGGTTATGTGTATATTATAAAGTAATTAGAATGTAACCTTGGTTATGTGTATATTATACAGTAATTAGAATGTAACCTTGGTTATGTGTATATTATAAAGTAACAGAATGTAACCTTGGTTATGTGTATATTATAAAGTAATTAGAATGTAACCTTGGTTATGTGTATATTATAAAGTAATTAAAATGTAACCTTGGTTATGTGTATTTTTATAAAGTAATTAAAATGGTTATGTGTATATTATACAGTAATTAGAATGTAACCTTGGTTATGTGTATATTATAAAGTAATCAGAATGTAACCTTGGTTATGTGTATATTATAAAGTAATTAGAATGTAACCTTGGTTATGTGTATATTATAAAGTAATTAAAATGTAACCTTGGTTATGTGTATTTTTATAAAGTAATTAAAATGTAACCTTGGTTATGTGTATATTATAAAGTAATTAGAATGTAACCTTGGTTATGTGTATATTATAAAGTAATTAGAATGTAACCTTGGTTATGTGTATTTTTATAAAGTAATTAAAATGTAACCTTGGTTATGTGTATTTTTATAAAGTAATTAAAATGTAACCTTAGTTATGTGTATATTATACAGTAATTAGAATGTAACCTTGGTTATGTGTATATTATACAGTAATTAGAATGTAACTTTGGTTATGTGTATATTATAAAGTAATTAGAATGTAACCTTGGTTATGTGTATATTATACAGTAATTAGAATGTAACCTTGGTTATGTGTATATTATACAGTAATTAGAATGTAACCTTGGTTATGTGTATTTTTATAAAGTAATTAAAATATGTGTATTTTTATAAAGTAATTAGAATGTAACCTTGGTTATGTGTATATTATAAAGTAATTAGAATGTAACCTTGGTTATGTGGTGTATTATGAAGTAATTAGAATGTAACCTTGGTTATGTGGTGTATTATAAAGTAATTAGAATGTAACCTTGGTTATGTGTATATTATAAAGTAATTCTAATGTAACCTTGGCTATGTGTAAATTATAAAGTAATTAGAATGTAACCATGGTTATGTGGTGTATTATAAAGTTATTAGAATGTAACCTTGGTTATGTGTATATTATAAAGTAATTAGAATGTAACCTTGGTTATGTGTATATTATAAAGTAATTAGAATGTAACCTTGGTTATGTGTATAGTGTAAAGTAATTAAAATGTAACCATGGTTATGTGGTGTATTATAAAGTAATTAGAATGTAACCATGGTTATGTGGTGTATTATAAAGTTATTAGAATGTAACCATGGTTATGTCATGTATTATGGAGTAATTAGAGGCTTCTTTATATAGTATATTTAACTATAACAGATTAGTCATATTACGAAGACCAGTGAAACAATGTATGTATTCCATCAAGAGAATTGTATTGCTTTCATTTTCTGTTCTATTCAAAACAAGATTGGATGTTTATATTACTTATGGGTTTTTAAGCATTTATTTTGATCATTCATGTGTCTGTTCTGAACAGTTAATTACTTTAGTTTTCCTTGTAGCCAGGGTTCCATCTGCACCTGTACACACTTTTAAGTTAAATAGATGATAGTGGATACTGCAAATCTCTATAATTTTTCATACCATCTCGATTTGGAAAGTGGGGAATATGTGACATGACAGTATTTGAAAGGATGTGACCAGATTTGTTATGTTTCATGACAGTGTCTGATAAGAGGATGACTAGGAAGGTTTGTATCAATTAGATGCAGACCAGAATGTGTATATATGTGTGTCAGAAGGTACATTGTTTCAGTCAAGGAAATTACATTGTTTCAATCAAGGAAATTTAATTTCAGTATTAATTCTTTTCCTGTCTTTTTAGAATCCCAATACGTGATGACCAGCTCCTAAATTTGCGAGGCAGTAGATTCAGCAAGGTATCGGGAGCTTGCAGTACATTCCTAACAATGAAAAAACAGGAAATCTGCATCCCAAACAATCCTAGAAGTGGTAGAATAATTACATTAACTGTTGAGGAGATGAGAAGATATATTGGTGAAAAGATAGCAGTAGGAGCATTTGGAAATGTCTACAAAGGTATACTGAATATTTAATACAGGGGGCATTGTTTGATTTTATTTTATAAATTAAGTAAGCCTTAATTCTTACGTTTTCACTTTAGCTAAATTTTGGTATATTTGTCCTGTAACACATACAATGGAATACTGTACAAGGTTGTGCATGGTGGTGACAAAACCCACAAAAAATTCTGTTTCAGGAGTAGGTAACATCATATGTGTGGAAATATAAAACAACAGTCACATAGGAAAAAGTCATTTTTGTTGAAAAGTGAGACCAGTCACATTTCTGGCAGCTACAATGGCAGCAGTGAGACCAGTCACTTTTCTGGCAGCTACAATGGCAGCAGTGGCAAAATGATGTTGCTTTTATGTGTTGGTTACAGTTTTCATTTATTCATCATTAATTGCACTAAATCTTTGATAGATTCTGTTCATACTTATAACATCTCAATTATGACAAAATGACATTTGATATTTGTGCCACATTATGTTAGTCCTTTGTTCTTTGTCTCACAATCACATAATAGAGATGATGCATGTTATTGTTTGCATTTCCTTCAACCTTAATGGATCTTTTTCACATAAGTTGGTTTATCTCCTTATCAGGGACAATTCATTGAATGATGCAATACCTTACCCTTTGAGCTTAGAAATAAATTAAAAACTCTTTTCACTGCTCTATAGGTTCAGCATAATACATTTTCCACTGATCTACGGTTTTGATTGATCATACTTTAATTTCACTGATTTGCATTTTGCATAATTTAGTATTACTCAGAATAGTCTGAGTGCAGAAAGCACACAGCATCAATCATTTTGGTCATATTTCAGCCATTCGTAGTAATTTAGCAGTATTTCTGGTACTTTTGCACAATCTTATTAATCATATTTGCTAAAGTGCTCTCTCTTGTCATCAAATTTGTCGTTTCAGTGCTGACCTTGCAAGTCATGATAACTTCCACATCTCTCCTGTTGGCCGTTTTTATTATTCAGAATTCAGTGAATGTTCATGATTGATGGTCTAATAATTGATTATTGTTGCTATAGTCCTGCATTACTCATTGAATGATCCAACAATCGTTTTTTCTGATTGTTCAAATTGTGATGCTTGCATGTCGATCCTTACTTGGAGTCGAGTTGCGTGCCCAGTATTGAATATCATTTTGTATCATAAGTATTGAAATTAGTGTACAGATCCTGGGTACCAGGTTAGATTATGCATTGACCAAGGGTACCATGTTAGATTATGCATTGAGCCAGGGCACCATGTTAGATTATGTATTGAGCCAGGGAACCAGGTTAGATTATGTATTGAGCCTGGATAGCAAGTATTATTATGCACTGAGCCAGAGTACCAAATTAGATTATGCAGTCCACCATTGTACCAGGTTAGATTAAGCAATGAGCCAGGGTACCAGGTTCAAATATGCATTCAGCCTGGGTACCAGGGTTAGATACCTGGTTAGATTATAAATTTAGCCAGGGTAACAGGTTAGAATATGCATTGAGTCAGGGTGCCAGGTTAGATTATGCACTGAGCCAGGGTATCAAGTTAGATACCTGGTTAGATTATAAATTTAGTTAGGGTATCAGGTTAGAATATGCATTGAGCCAGGGTACCAGGTTAGATTATGTACTGAGCCAGGGTGCCAGGTTAGATTATGTACTGAGCCAGGGTGCCAAATTAGATTATGGATGGAACCATGATACTGTCTTAGATTATGCATTCCCCAATGGTACAAGGTTAGATTATGTATTCAGCCAGGGTACCAGGTTCAAATATGCATTCAGCCAGAGTACTAGGTTAGATACCTGATTAGTTTATGAATTGAACCAGAGTACCAGGTTAAATTATGCATTTAGCAAGGGTACCGGGTTAGATTATGCATTTTGACTTTTGTATCATCATTATCGAAATTAGTGCATTGAGCCAGGGTATGAGGATAGATAAGGCATTAAGCCAGAGGGTATGAGGATAGATAAGGCATTGAGCCAGGGTATGAGGATAGATAAGGCATTAAGCCAGAGGGTATGAGGATAGATAATGCATTGAGCCAGGGTGTGAGGATAGATAATACATTGAGCCAGGGTATGAGGATAGATAATGCATTGAGCCAGGGTATGAGGATAGATAATGCATTGAGCCAGGGTGTGAGGATAGATAATGCATTGAGCCAGGGTGTGAGGATAGATAATGCATTGAGCCAGGGTATCAGGTTAGATTATGCAATGAGTCAGGGTACTAGGTTAGACTGTGCATTCTGATTGTTTTGTATTATTAATATTGAAATTTGTTCATTGAGCCAAGGTACCAGGTTACGTTATATTCATTTTGATTGTTTTGATGATTAGTACCTCTTAATTACTTGATGCTTGGAGGAATACATGATCATTTCCCCTGCATGAATTCATTGCATCTTGACACATATATTGTCTGGGCGTTTACTCAGTTAGGGCAATATAAAAATCAGGTAATCTTGAAAAGGAATGCCACCCAGTGTTTTATTACATACATCTTACACAAGATCTCTTGTCAACCATTTTTCTGTCCATTGCAGGGGCATTCTTGAAAATCTTGTTATTTTTATTTTTTTCTTCAGGATAGATGGAGATATTTGTGGAAGATAATCACTAAAAGATTTGTGTACTAGAGCCTAAATGAAATTGGTGATGACCTGACCAACAACATGGTTACTGTTGTGGTCATACCAAAATTCTTGTTACAGATGCTATTGTTGCACAGATGGTGGTATCGTCATGGGGCTTTCACTTTACACTTTTTACAATATATATAGGAATCTGAACTCAAAGAATAGCCACTGTGGCAGCCATGTAAAAATGTTGTTGTGGCTTCTCATCCTAAGTGGATGATGCTACTGACATATTTGTAAAACATATTTTTTTGATATTTTGAACTTTATTAGTAAATTTTCAGAAGATATAAATACCTATACTAATAATTTGTTTGTAGTTTAGTCTGTACTGTTTAAAATTCATTTCATGGGCAGCAATTTCCATAAGCTTTCAGCACATGGTTTTCCTAAATATGATCAGAAACGACTGTCAGCCCAAGTTGGTAAAAGATTATAGCTGTATGTTTGCTATCTCTTTTTTGTACTTGAGTTATAGTCTTAGGAAACAGCTTTGTACAGATTGCTATTTCTACCAACTGAAAAAATCCCTGTAGTGTAAACCTTAAAATAGCTCTTCTTCCAGAGAATATGATTGTATGAGGTCTTGAAGGTTTTCACTTAAACAATTCATGCAATATATATTTGGTCCTAAATAAAAATTGATGCATATCTTACCCACACTATGGCTGCAATGGCAGCCATCTTGAAAATCATCTTATTGCTATTCTAACCAATTTAATGATGATACTGACATGGAGTTTTCATCACAGCAATGATGATCCTGATGTGGAGTTTTCATCACAGCAGTGATGATTCTGACATGGAATTTTCATCACAGCAATGATAATATTGACATGGAGTTTTCACCAAAGCTATGATGGTACTGACATGGAGTTTTCACCAAAACAATGATGATCCTGACATGGGGTTTTCACCCAAGCAATGATGATCCTGACATGGAGTTTTCACCAAAGCAATGATAATCCTGACATGGAGTTTTCATCACAGCAATGATAATCCTGACATGGAGTTTTCATCACAGCAATGATGATCCTGACATGGAGTTTTCATCACAGCAATGATGATCCTGACATGGAGTTTTCATCACAGCAATGATGATCCTGACATGGAGTTTTCATCACAGCAATGATAATACTGACATGGAGTTTTCACCCAAGCAATGATGATCCTGACATGGAGTTTTCACCCAAGAAGTGATGATCCTGACATGTAGTTTTCACCCAAGCAATGATGATCCTGACATGGGGATTCACCCAAGAAGTTATGATACTGACATGGAGTTTTCACCCAAGCAATGATGATCCTGACATGGGGTTTTCACCCAAGAAGTGATGATACTGACAAGGAGTTTTCACCCAAGCAATGATGATTCTGACATGGAGTTGTCACCAAAGCAATGATGATACTGATAGTTGATAGATGGTGCTTAGCCAAGAAAGTTGAACAAGAATATATGAAAGTCTCAAACAACTTGTATTAAATGAAGAACTTAAGAACTGTGTCATAGTGACATTAAAACTTATCTTGATGAGTGTAAGGTCGAAACCTTGGAAAATGCTGCTCGTGCTGCTGATGAGTATTTCTTAACTCATAAAGTTCCTTTTGTAGGCAAGTCTTTCACTCAGCAGTCTTCTGGTAAGAGGGTATTTCAGCCTAATACTAAATACTCAGTAAAACTCAATCTGGTACAACTTTTAAAAATCAAGCTTCTGATAAGCTTGATTCAAAATCCTTGTCTCTTCCTGTGTTTACCTATTGCAAGAAGAAAGGGCACATTATGTCTGATTGCTTCAGATTGAAATATAAGCATCAGAATCAAGACAGACCTATCCCAAATGCTCTTATTTCTAAGAGGTCAAGGTCACGGTCATGTATTGAAAGCAATACATTTGTTGGGTCTAATAAACCCAACTCTGATTTTATTATGGAGAATTATGAACCATTCATATCAAAGGGTTCTATATCACTCTTGGGCGATTTGGCCAATCCTATCCCTATTAAAATTTTAAGGGACACAGGAGCTTCTCAGAGTCTTTTATTATCAGGTACTTTGCCTTTTTCTGAGAAGTCCTCTTCTAGTGAGAGTGTTCTTATTCAGGGAGTAGAGTGAGACTTTGTTAATGTTCCTCTCCATTGTGTAAATTTGTCATCAGACTTAATTTCAGTACCTGTGACAGCAGGAATAGTGCATTGCTTACCCATTCAGGGCATTCATTTGTTATTAGGCAATGACCTAGCTGGAGACAAGGTTGTGGTTAATCCACTTGTAACTGACAAGCCTTCTTTGGACCTGAAAGTTGATCCTATTGAAAAAGAATTCCCTGATTTATATGCAGCTTGTGCAGTTACTAGAGCTATGGCAAAGAAAGTTTTTCAGAATGATTTTGATAAGGAAAGTATTCCTTTAGCTGACACATATATTGGTCAGGCTTTAGATGAGGTCACTTTCATTCCTTGTTTGGATCAATCAAAAGGTATTGATTACAGTGATCCTCTTTTAACTACTGGTTCTCTTTTTTCCAATCAGGGTGACAAATGACAATCACTTGTCATCAAACAGGAAAAAGATCCTGAGATCTGCTGTTTGTTTCAGAGGGCCATTAGTGAAACTGAAGCCACTGATGTACCTGTCTGTTATTTCATTAAAAATGGAATTCTTATGACAAAATGGAGGCCTCCCAAGGTACCTGCTGGTGATGAATGGTCAGTGAACTATCAGATTGTAGTTTCAAAATCTTACAGACAGGAAACACTTAGTCTGGCTGATGAAATTCCTCTGGCTCATCATTTATGGATTAATAAGACTTATCGCAAAATCTTGACTCACGTCTGTTGGCCAAAAATCAAAAGCGATGTTTGTAAATTCTGTAGATCTTGTCATCCTTGTCAAATGGTAGGAAAACCCAAGCAGAAGATACCTAAGGCTCATCTGCAACCTATTCCTGCATTTGACGAACCATTTAGCAGAATAATGGTAGATTGTGTTGATCCCTTACCTAAGACCAAGTCAGGCAACCAATATGTGTTGACCATTATGTGTGCATCAACAAAATTCCCAGAGGCAATTCCTTTGAGGAATATAAAAACTAAAACTATAGTAGATTCCCAGAGGCAATTCCTTTGAGGAATATAAAAACTAAAACTATAGTAAAAGCTTTGATAAAGTTTTTTACTCAGTTTGGTCTTCCCAAATCTGTCCAATCGAATCGAGGGTCAAATTTTATGTCTGGAATTTTCTAGTAAGTTATGCACGGGTTAGGCATTCAACAATTTAAATCTTCTGCCTATCACCCTGAGAGCCAAGGAGCTTTAGAAAGATTTCATCAGACTTTGAAAAATATGATTCGGTCATATTGTTTTGATACAGGTAAAGATTGGGATGAAGGCATTCATTTACTTTTGTTTGCTGTTAGGGAGTCAGTTCAAGAATCTTTAGGATTCAGTCCCTTTGAACTAGTTTTCGGACATACTGTGCATGGACCATTGAAGTTGTTAAAAGAGAAACTTCCTAATGAAGATACTGAACTCATTCTTCTCGATTATGTTTCTGATTTTAAGTATAAGTTGTCAAAGGCTTGTGAGGTTGCAAGAGTGAATCTGCACTCTACTCAGACAAAAATGAAATTAAGGTATGATAAAAACTCAAAGGAAAGGAGTTTTCAGCCTGGTGATAGAGTTCTGGCTCTCTTGCCCATTCCACAAAATCCTCTTTGGGCCATGTATTATGGTCCCTACACGGTTGAAAAGAAAGTAAATGATTTAAATTACATCATAAATACTCCTGGGAGGCAAAAACAAAAACAACTTTGCCACATTAACATGCTAAAGGAGTATATTGAGAGAGATAGCCAGGTAAATCATTCAATTAATTTAGTTGTACCTGCCCCACTCAATGAGGATTTAAGTGAAGGAGTTCATTTGGACTCTACTGATTTTTGAGCGACAAATCTTCAGAATTCAGAAATTATGAAAAATCTGGACCAGAAACTTTCACATTTGTAACAACAGGAAAGGAATGAACTTAAACAGTTATTATTTGAATTTGAGCACTTGTTTCCTGATGTTCCTACGAAGACAAACAAAATTTTTCCTGACAGCGAAATTGTAAATTAAAAACCTGTGAAACAACACCCATACAGGATGAACCCTCTCAAAACAGGAATACTTGAAAAAGGAAATTCACTATTTTCTGGAGAATTATCTCACAGAGCCCAGTAAAAGTGACTGGAGTTCACCATATATACTTGTTCTGATACGAGATAAAACTTTCTGTATGTGCACTGATTATAGGAAGGTGAACAGTGTGACTAAGACAGATTCATTTCAACTACCAAGAATCGATCATTGCATTGATAAAATTGGAAATGCCAAGTATGTCACCAAGTTTGACCTTCTGAAAGGATTTTGGCAAATTCCAAGTACCTTTCAACGTTTGACGAATATTATTACCTCTGGTCTAGATAATAGTGATGCTTACATCGATGATGTCATTATCTACAACGACACCTGGAAAGAACATCTAGCAACAATTCAAAAATTCTTTGACAGTCTCACTGATGTGAGTTTCACAATCAATTTATCCAAAAGTGAGTTCTGCCATGCTTGTGTAACTTTTCTTGGACATATCGTGCGACATGGACAAGTTAAACCTATAGATGCTAAGATCAAGGCTGTCTCTGAATTCCCTGTGCCTGTCAGTAGAAAGCAACCGATTTTTGGGTATGGCTGGATACTTTCAGAAATTTTGTTCCAATTTTTCTAATATTGCTGAACCTCTGACAAATTTATTGAGCACCAAAAACAAGTTTCTTTGGACGGAAAAAATGTCAGGAGGCCTTTGACAAGTTAAAGGTCATACTTAAAAGTGCACCAGTTCTTACAGCTCCAAATTTCAGTCAATCATTTAAACTATCTGTTGATGCAAGTGATGTTGGGGTTGGAGCAGTATTGATTCAAGAAGATAGAAATGGTGTTGATCATCCAGTGTGCAATTTTTCTAAGAAATTAAATAAGTACCAAAGAAATTATTCAACAATCAAGAAGGAATGTTTGGCCTTGATATTGGCATTACAGCATTTTGAAGTTTACATTAGTTCAGCTCTTTCTCCGATTGTTGTGTTTAGTGATCTCAAGCCCCTTACTTTCATCGACAAGATGAAAAACAAAAATCAGAGATTATTAAGGTGGAGTCTGTTCTTACAGGAATATAATATTGAAATCAAGCACATCAAAGGAAAATACAATTTGATTGCAGATGCAGTTTCCTGTGTATAGAAATATTATTTCATGTACACTTTGTATAATTCATAAGAGTTCTTCTTATGTCATTTTTATTCACTTCATGTATAATTAATATATGGTGAAAAGAAAGCTTTATTATATTAATCTTTATTTGTCTTTATGGGGGGAAGTGTTACGTATATGTAATTTAATTACTTGTTTGTTAGTTTTAAATTTTTTTATTTTTTATTTTTTCCATTACATGTTATTGTAATGATGACTTTATTCACTGGATTTGACATTTTTCCAGTAAATTCAGTTCAGTTCTTTTTAGCCTGATAAACACACAGTAGCTTGTTTACATTGTATCAATCTGTGACCTAGATTTCAGAGCTATTTTCAGCTATTTTATTGTTGTAGACAATTTTTTTATTTTCTTTTATTATTGAATCTTATAGTAAGATTCGTTCAGTACAATCCAATTCGTCGATGGCATATGTGCTGATCAACATGTAAGGTTACTGTGCCACTTTGACTAAGTGATCGTGTAGCCTATCACGCGGTCCGTTCTGCATTGTAATTAAAAGTGACTCTTCGTAGTTTTTTTTAGTCAGTCAAAATTAATACCTTCAGAGCTGAAAGGTATTTTTGTGTTGTTGCCAATCTGATTTGAATTTTTCTATATTTTGGAATTAATGATTTCTTTTCCCTGGGAAACACTTGTGCTCATTCAGATTCTTGGACAAAGACATTTGTTGGAAATTATTTGGAATTCTAAAGCCGGATTATTATTCTTGGATTCAAAAAGGAACTATTGACCTGTCGACACAAAAGAGGTTATAGAAGAGGTCATCGCCTTCCATCTTGGAACTTCATCGGGAATCGAACTGTGATTCACTTAGGACTTTTTATTGTCAGGACTTGTATTCATTAATTCTATGATTAATTTTGGATTAGATTCATAAACTGTAAGTTGTTTTTTCATATTTTTACCTTGTTTTTCTAGGGAAATAAATTATTTGTTAAATTTTCCAAAGCTTGTTGGCATCACTCTTTTCTTTGTTACTTTGTACGAGCCTTGTCACGTAACACTAAGTTGGTCATGAATGATAATGGTAGATTATTTCCTCCAAAATGGCAACAACGGCAGCCATGTCGTGAATCCTGTTATCACTAGAATTTTGGAAAAGGTGACTGCATGTTTATGAAGTTTTCACTAAAAGACTTTCAAAGTCTTTTTCTTTGAGGAAAATGACTGCTTAGTAACCACTATTAGAAATACAGAGCAGCGTTTCTGATGCATTTATACTCTTTAAGTTTTGTATGGGCTGTGTTATAGGGTCAGATCCATATTTTTCATCACTTGTATGTGTTCTCACTCTTTAATGCTAATAAGTAGATCCATTCATGCATTGTTTATGAACCACTGAGTGAAGCTTCCTTTTGAGAAACTTAGTCTTCCATCATTTCTTAGTATCAGTGGCATCTATGCTTTGCCAGTGGACTAGGGTTGATTCCCTCTCTGTTCTTTGCCAACTTGGGTTTCTATGCAAAAGCAACTACTGTTCCTGTTGAAATCTGCAGTGAGTTACATCTGTGCTGTGGATAATTAGGATGGAAAATTTGCTTGCTTAGAACCATCTTGTTATCCTTCTCATAGGTCATCTAATATTTTGGTAGTCACCATCTTGAGGTTGAATGTTCAGATTATTGCGGGAGATTATTAATCTCTCAGCGAAATAGATCTATATATCATGAAAATGAAAGCCCATGAAGTCAGGACTATTGCTGCATATTGAACCTTTCTGAATCTTTCTTCTTTGCATGATGCATTGAAAGCTGCATTATGGTGGTCTCTGCCACTTTATCATCATTTTTTCTTTGATCATTGTCACAGCCAGAGAGATGGAATGAATGCATTAGGTCCAGTTGTGTCAGCTCACAAAGTTATCAAGTCATCCTCCAGTCTGGTGGGAGGGGGTAAGTTCATTTTTACATTTTAGCATGAGGGTCATCAACTTCCTACTTTACAGAGTCAGTAAAGAATGTAATAATAGCAGATAATTTACTACTGCTATTAAAATGCAGTATCAGTGTATGGGCTGTGTGTGGTAAAAACTATTTGCAATTATGTAAGACTTCCCTGCCATTATTAACTCTGTTCCCTCTTCCCCAATCTGATGTCCTTTAACTTATGTTATCAAAGAGCACATAGTAGGAGCTCAGAGTGATCATAATAAGGCATGTTTTTAGTTTTCAAGATATATTTGGTTGTAATGCATATATATATATATATATATATATATATATATATATATATATATATATATATATATATATATATATATATCCATTGTAGTTTGCTAATCAGATGTTTAATGTCACTAAGCTTTGCATCAGAGGTGCATGTTTTGCACTGGTGCAGATGAATTGCTTACCTTGCATACATCTGTTTATCGGCATCAGTAAAATATATGTAAATCAACCTACATCTTAAACTTGTCAGCATAGTATAGTGTTGTGCTCTGTCTGTCTGTCTGTGTGTGTGTGTCTCACTGTCTTTCTCTGTTGCTGATGTACATAAGATAGCTGTACAACTTTGCTTGCTGTGGTAGGAAGAGGGGCTTCACCTGTTGTTGAATGTGCTCTTGCTGGTCTTGCTGGCACATGCAGTCTATGCTCATCAGGGCTGCATATATGTGGTAGCCATCAAGATCGCAAGCAGTGGTAGGAAGGTTGGGGGTCACCTGCGGTTAGATGTGTTTTTGCTGGCATGGGCAGTGTACGTGGCAGCAGGCTACAGTTGTTGATCAACCTACCCACCCCCACCGGAGTCAAGTCTTTATTGAGAGGTTACAGCTATCGAGAGGAAAAGTAAAGAATACTGATGCAGTAGGCCATAGTCATGGAGAATAGCAGGCCAGAGAAAAGCAGTACAGACCTGCATGGAAACCTCCCTAACTTACCTTGGGAGGTAGCCATTTAGTGAGCAAGAGGCACTACCTGGTGACTATAAGGAAGAAAACCAGCTGGCATTCCAGAGAGTGGCTAACACATTATTGGTTGCTAGGTATTGCCCATTATAGTCAGAACTGGGAGGGTTTCGAACTTTTGCATCCATGGTATTTCAGGGAAAAGGATAATGTCTGTGGCACTTTAGTCAGGTTCTTTTCTGTCCATTCTGCTTTTGGGCATAATTGTTCCAACTGCAGTACAGATAGAAATGTGTGTAGGGATGGAGAAAACCACACTATTGACAGTGGCAGTGCTTTAATCAATACTGTAATCAAATGCTTGCAGAACCTTCTGATACCAGTGCATGCCCTCCCTATATCTTAGGTATTATTAAAAGAACTTTTAACTCCCTTTATTTTGGTGTATGATTGATGGGTGTAATTTGGGTGCTCATTTTCACTTCCCGGACTTCAGAGGTAAATTGTAAAAAAAAAAAAAAAAAAAAAAATAAAAGAACAGATGACCTTTTTTTCACATTTAATGTATTTGGTAATTCCTTCATTGCAGTTTGAGAAACTGGTACTGTCTAGTCTGGCAAAGTTTGTTTTCCCTATTTCAATAACAGCTAAAGATAGTGTATTTTACATTAATTCAGGCTGGCTTTTGTTGAGAATATAGGAACAGACATTAGCTCTGTGCTTAAATCATATACAGTTTCCATAAGTACAATATCCAATGAAATTTCAGCCACATTACATAAAAGTAACATAGAGGTTACTCCAATATTCTCTCCATAGGGCATGTCGCAAATGCAAACATCTTCACCTTATACCTGTCACTCTGTCAGAAGTTATAATATCTGTAGAGTACCACCTTAAGTTGCACTACACTGGCAAAAAGAATTACAAAATGTCATCAGAAATCTGTTCCATTGGCTGGAACCTGCAGTTTGTGACTCTGTGTGCAACAGTTTGTGCGAGAACAATGTTTGAGTGTCTGTGGGTAGTCAAAAATGGGTGCCTTTATATGCACACAACTGTCTTTGAGTGGGGTTGGAGTTATGGAGTAGTGACCAGAGCAAAATGGCACTATAAAGGTGTCTTAAGATTGCTATGACTCTGTCTTAAAAAAAAGAAACAGAAAGTGAAAACAACAATTTAAGTAAAAGTTAACAATTTGTTTATCTGAAATACAAAATGAAAATTAAAAAGACACATTATTGTGAATTCAGTCCCAAATAATCCTAAATGTCTGATCACAGTGTCCAAGAATATAGAATGTTCCAAATGAATTCTAATAGTCTTGAATGTCCTGACATGCCAGTAGTCTTGAATATCCTAATGTTCAGGTGGCCTTGAATGTCATGATATATCATGAGATGTAATTCAAAATGTCTATAAATTGTTCACAAATAATCACAAAGTAGAGTTTTAGTCCAAGATGTCAATGAGCATTTTGTATTTTTAATGAATTTGAGTACATATTTCCTCGCAAATTACATCTGAACACAACTGTAAGCATAAGAAATTCACATAGACTGATCGTAAGACAGGAATGAATTATTTTGTGTACCAAACCTCATATATATATCCCCACCTGACCTGCAACACTACAGTATTTTTAACTCTTGAATTGAACATCATGACAAAAGTCAGGTAACCATAAAGCCCCATGAACATAGACAAAGACTTAGTTTACAACTTACAAGCATGACAAAAATCAGGTACTCAAAAAGTCTACCTCAGTCATGAACAGAATGTCATGCACACAAAATAAATATACATATAACAATTTTTGGTGGACCCAGCCCCATTGGGAGTTTGGGCCAAATTGCTAGGTCACCTGGGTGAAAAGCATCAATTTATGTTTTTGACATGTGCATTTAGTACTTACTTCACTATAAATCAAACAAAAATTTCCTTTCTTGTGTCAAAGCCATCACATTTTTAGAACTGAAACCCATTAATTCTGTCTAACATTTCTAAAGTTTAGACTGCATGAAGATTGTGATGTCACTCTTACTGAAAAAAAAATAAGCTGGAAATGTGCCTAAACAACTTCGACCTCTGTGGTGCACAGTTGTCACCAGTGATAGTTTATTATCTACAGGAATAAGAAGAAAACCAAATACCAGGAGACAGAATGAAAATGAAGTAAATCTACAATAAAGATATTACCTTTTAGACAAGATATTTAGAAAATATAATTTTCATAGGGTAGCAGAATTAGAACAGTGAAGAAACTAATTATTATTTTTTTGTCTGAAAAATTGGATAAATGATAGTACAGTTCAGCCATGATGCCATGGGTCATATTAATGTACAATGAAGTAGTTCAGAGACCTCACAATTTTCATTTGAAAGTTGTTACTGCTGGCATATATTTAAATATAAATAATTTCATGATGTACCGAATTTGATAGGGTTTTTAACTTTAGGTAGTAGAACTAATGGAACATTACTTTGTCCTCCTGCACCTGTGAAGAAAAGCATGTTTCAGTATATTCTGTCAGTTTTGCTGTCCATTGTCCATAGTTTGTATGTTTCCTTTTTGCTCAAAACCTATAACATGAAAACAGTTTAAGACTAAGAAATTAAACTGAGTATACCTTTACATCTTCATTAGAAGGTGTGTCACGTACAACATGTGGGATTTTATCATCAAGGTCAAGTCATGGCTCAATATTTAAAGTTATCCATCACTCTTCCTTTCATGCTACACCTGTCATTTGATATTAAAGGATGAAACTTAATATGCATTATGACTAGAAGGTATGTTGCATACCACTTTGGTTCCATTCTCTCAGCCCAATAATTTACATTTTCATAGCACTTTCCCTTCAGATTCATGACTTTAAAGAACTTTAAAAACATTTGAGATTAAAGGGAGGTAATTTATTATAAATTTTGTACATAATCACCATAAGCTGTATTGTGTACCATAATGAGTGTCATTTCTTCAAGATCGAGGTCGCATATCAATATTTTAAATTTTCTGTCTTACTTTCCCTTTTACTTTATAAGTCCATAGCATTTTAAAATTACTGGACAATGACCTCACCATGGACTTGTACTCACTGTGTTTGCTTGTTTTGTTTTGAAGCTAAGGAGCTCAAGAAGGTTGCACAAGAGTTTGCTATTAAAGAAATAAAATTTACAGATGAACTTAGCTGGAAATCTTATGAAAAGGTGAGTAATTAAGATATGTTATTATTGTAAATCTAGTATAACAGGATTTTGACTGATGCTAGACTATCACTTTTCAGAGTAGACAAAGGATATCCAAGCCTTTCACTTTTTAGAACAGACCATAACTACTGAAGACTATTACTTTTCAAAGCAAAACAGAACCTTTATAATGGAATTTGATATTTATTTCAGTAGTTACTACCTGAAGATGATCCTGATACTTAAGGCTGATCTTTTTAACGTTATATTCTTGTCTGCCTTATATTTGATAATAATAAAAAAGAATATAAATGACTAGTTTTTATTATGGAAATTGGAAGATTATTAATTACAGTTTTTGCATTCTGTTTGCATTCTTTAAATTTTTATATTTTTCAAAAATATTTTTTTAGGAAATTCATAGTGGAAGGATTGTTAACCCATTTATCAACCCAATCATTGCTCGTGCTGAAAACCCACCATCTAACTCTGAAGCTGGGTAAGTTGCTATACAAATTTTCATTAAAGGAAGGGACATTTGAACATTGTCGTCATTCTCCTGTTTTGTCTCAGACCAGTCATTGCATTTGTGTGTACACACTGTAACTATAAAGCTGTTTGACAGAGAAGGAATAAAACTTAATTGGTATCATAAATCAAAACCCTTGTGTCACTAGTAGGTTTATGAATTGTATTTCCATGTTTTATTTATGGTAGTACCTATTATATTATTAAAACTTTATTGTTGAATTAGTCAAATCATCAAAAATTGGGTGTACTATGATTTCACTATTCATCAATCTGTAAGTTAAAGAGAAAACTATTCCTTTAAAAACAAGCCTATCTGTCTATTATCAAAAACCTCAAAGGTTAAAGTCACTAACTAAAACAAGAAAAACTATTTCTGCGGAGTAACGTTAGTTCTTTATCACATATCTGGATCAATCATTGTGGATGGCTTGTACTTAGAGTAAGAAGAAGTCTATTGATCACATGGTCAACAGGTCCAAGGTCAAGGTAACTGATTTTCAAGAAGATAAATTGTTTATACACAATAATTCATGCTCTTTGCCATCAGCAATTATTAAGGTTTGTGGTTTTATCTTTGTTGGAGTAAGGAAGAAAACTATTTGATTTTAAATTCAATAGATCAGTGGAAAAGGTCACTATGACTATAAGGAAAAAGATAGTTTGTGTACTTATTCTACAATCATGTTTTTTTTTCTAGATTTTGTGGATGACTTGTATGTATAAGATGGGTAAAACAACCTATGGTTAATGGTCAATAGGTCATTGGTGGAGTCACTATGACTGCATTTTTAAAATGTTTTTTTTCATATGTCCACTTGTTGGCATATCACACACACACACACACACACACA
>JAECUM010023892.1:0-84761 GCA_016617855.1 Megalonaias nervosa | reverse complement strand
GAATCAAAAACTTTTTCTAGTCATGCCTCTCATCAGACCTACGCAATCAAACAAAATTTGTCCTGCAATTCGAGAAACGTTATTTACCTGATCTCATGCAAAAAGTGTGGAAAACAATATGTTGGGCAGACTACTCTCACACTGAGAGACCGCTTCACCAGACATAGATTCGACATTAATCACAAAGAAAATAAATCGGTGGCAAATCATTTTAACGGTACTGACCATTCCTTGAAAGACTGCGCCATCATTCCAATTGAATCGGTGGGCAAAAGGATTATCTAACTAAAAGAGAAAATTATTGGATTAAAAAATTGAAAACTCTAAGCCCCTGGGGCCTGAATCTGCAAGAGGAAACGGAGGAAATCATACCGTTTGTCATCACTTTTAACTCCAAAGCAGCCCGTGTGGCTAAATGGATCAGAAACGGGTACGCTTCAATTCAAGACAAGTACCCACGTGTCTTTCAGTACAAGCTTGTGACAGGATACCGGAAAAATAAAAACCTATGTGATATACTTATTAGGAATAAAATAAGGAACGCAAGTAATTCTCCCTAGGCCAATGCTCGTAGGAAACTTAGTAATTCATACCTAATATTTCGTTTTGCCTAACCCTAACCCTAACCCTAAACCCTAACCCTAACCCTAACCTAACCCTAACCCAAAACCCTAACCCTAACCCTAAACCCTAACCTTAACCCTAACCCTAACCCTAACCCTGAATCAGCAAGAGGAAACGGAGGAAATCATACCGTTTGTCATCACTTTTAACTCCAAAGCAGCCCGTGTGGCTAAATGGATCAGAAACGGGTACGCTTCAATTCAAGACAAGTACCCACGTGTCTTTCGGTACAAGCTTGTGACAGGATACCGGAAAAATAAAAACCTATGTGATATACTTATTAGGAATAAAATAAGGAACGCAAGTAATTCTCCCTAGGCCAATGCTCGTAGGAAACTTAGTAATTCCTACCTAATATTTCGTTTTGCCTAACCCAAAACCCTAACCCTAACCCTAACCCTAGCCCCTAACCCCTAACCCTAACTCTAACCCTAACCCTAAACCCTAACCCTCTAACCCTAACCCTAAACCCTAAACCCTAAACCCTAACCCTAACCCTAAACCCTAATCCTAAACCTAACCCTAACCCTAAACCCTAACCCTAACCCTAAACCCTAACCCTAACCCTAACCCGAACCCTAACCTAACCCTAACTCTAACCCTCATGGTATTCGTAGCCGTTATTTTTGGGACCGCCACTTGCAAAACTTAGAATCTTGTCTTCGAGATGCTCGTCCATCCAGGCTCCTAAATGGTCTCCTTCGATGACAGGGTGAGGCTGACCCAGACGATCGATGTAAATGCAACTGTCCGTGTCAAAATACAGCACACGATCTCCTAACAGTTCTACAGCTTCGTACAGTTTTAAGCGAACATGGGCTGTCACGTAAGCCGCAATGATGACATTTCCAAATTCGTCGGCTTCTACAAACTCCAGTTCTTCTTCGTAATTGATTAAGATCAAGTCCTCACGAACGACGTCCACGTATTTCATGTATCTGGTTTTCTCGTGAATCATCTGGAAGTAGCGAGAAGGTTCTGTCAAACACTCCGTCTCGGGTAAATACGGTCGTTGTGCCATTTTGCCCCACAAGCAATTTGACATCACTTTGGCAAACGATCGCCTTCCTTCGTTTTTCTTGATGACGTCTAAAGTGATGCTTTCCTGCTCCCAGTATTTGTTTTTGCATTTCTTTGGGTCTTCGGGAGTGTGGCACCAGGAAGGATATCTACTGGCTTCTTTTTTCAGTTTCAAACAGGCATTCACGTAGTCTGCGAAAATGCTTTTTTGAGTCTCGTTGCCCTTGTGGTAATTTTCTCTCTTGGGAAAGTTGGTATCCCAGGTCCAGAGCTCTAAACAATTCCACGCTGATCCGCGTTCCCGTCAAGGCGCGTTCTTCCAGAGTGTGCTGACAAGGTCAATCTTGGTTGCACGGTTCGGCACAAGTACAGCACAAAGGAAACATCATTTTTCCTTGGCAATGGTGAGGAAAACGGGATGGTACAAGTACGTGGGAGGCGAGACTTTGCACTTGATCAATCCTTCGTATTGGCGAATGTTGTACACGTCGATGTGTTCCGTCAGTAATTGTGGGTGCCCTGCGGAAAAGAGACAGTATTTGCACACGTACGGATACAGTGAACACACGTCCGAGTATTTGATTTCTTCTCCTTTCTCCTCGTCGGCTTGGTACAGCAAACACATGGCATTCGTCCGTCCTCCGTACAAACTGTCCCGCGGGTTCAGTGAGTCCACCAGCTTGTAACTCTCCATGATGCGCTTAAACTCGTAATCGGTTTTCAATCGGTGATCGTACTCGTGTTCCCACATTTCCACCACTTGATATCCTTGTTCTTCTAACTTCAAGAGCCGCTGGCAAGTAGCCTGGTACAAGTCTTCCATGGTCTGTTGTAAAAACTGGTTTGTCGTGTTATGTTGAGGGTAGCAGATGGGACAACCGTGACATAAACATCGGTTAAACTCGTACACGATCTTGGGGTTTTCTAAGTCCCAGCCATCTACTGAATACCTTCCGATGGCTTTTCGCCTCCTCCATTGCGGGCGTGTTGGATCCATTTGTCTTCCTTGTCGCACAAGTAATGTAATCAGCGTAGGGCTTTGACCGAGTATTGACGTTTGACAAAGTTCATCGTTTGAGGACTTATGACAGCCAAGGTGTTTTCGGGCATGAATCGTTGGCGGTACACTAAGGAACACGCTTTGACAATGGTGCAAGCTTCTTTCAAAAGATCGATCCCTCCGTGCTCCATGAACAGTTCTAGAAATTTTCCACAGCAACGCCGTAAAATGTCCACGTCGGAACGACAATATTTTAACATTTCTTCCTGAAAGTCAAAAGGGTTCGAGGCGTGAGTATGGTATCATGCGTAGAAAGCTTCTCGTTGTTCGGTATGCATGTTGTCGGGGTCATAGTAGTGAGCCTCAGGTAAATGGGACAGAAGGGCGTGTTGATTGGCTTCGGTATTGAAAAAGTACGGAAATAGCCTTTGGTCATTCTGTCATTCCAAACGTTTTAGGCATGCGACTCAAAGGCATGGCCAAGTAACTCATCGAATCTTTAAACTGCACTTGTCCCACTTTAGGACGGTCGTTACTTTGTTCCGTATAGTATCTCAAAAGAAACTGTTCATCGCATCCCGAGAAATTGTGAGCCATCGCCGTGGCATAGCGATGACAATCTCCGTAATGTTCGATGTCTTCTTGGCTCCATGTCTCGTCGATAGGGTCTAAGATCCATTGGGCAAAATCGGCTAGCGTGTTCGGTCCCCGAAAGATTTTTTCAAGTCCTCCAGGAATCTAGCTACAATGAGTAAAGATTTGTGTTTTGTTTTTTTGTTTTTTGTTTTTTGTTTTTTCTTAGAACAAAAACAAACTCAGGAACGAGAAGCAATCAGCTTTAACTGCCTTAAGCCTTTGTCACTGCCAAGGCCTACTTCTGGATTTGCTCCCGTCGATGATTTAGTAGAAATCACTAGGGGTGGTATCTCCGGTGTATTAACATCGTTGGACTGTTTGGCTGGGGAAGATCTTTTTCTCTTAGGTCGTAATAAAGAAGTCTGATACATTTGTTTCGGACTCCTTAACTCTGCCAAAATATCCAAGATTACCATTACCGTTTGACTTTTACTGTTCTCCTTCTCTCCTAGACTTCGTTTCTTGTCTACTGCTTCTTCTTCTTGCTATCGTTTCCTTCTTGCCTCTTCTTCTCGTTGTTGCTGTTCAAGGAGAAATGCTTGTTCTGCCTCTTTCTGCTGTTGTAAAAGTTTCTCCAATTCTTCTTTCTGTCTCTGTTTAAAATCCTCGACGTGTGGTAAAGAAGGAGAAGGTGGCGAAGGTGCTGGTACCGGAACAAATTCTTGCGAAGAAGAGAGAAAATCCGCTAAATCCCAATTGAAATCAACCTCTTCTGGTAGTAGTCCTGTGTTGACTTTGGTAGCCACTGCTATGTCATCGCTTCTCGTCTCCAAAGCCGGTGCAACCCAATCCATTGTTTTCTTAGTTTCAGTCATGTTTCACAAAACAATGTCGCATCGATTCACTGCGCACAGACGCTAGCGCACCTATATAGGGAATGTGACTTCACAGGTAGCTCTCTTCGAATTGGAAGACAGATTCCGCGAAGTGACTAAATTTTGTAACGCGTGTTGGGATTGGTGAACAATCTCAATCCGTTTCGATCCGCTCTTCCACTATAAATAAACGCGGTTCACTTCATTCCCTTCACCTGTTCTCGTCACAAAGATGTGGACCAACCTTGAATCCTTTACTTTCGTATCGTTGTTGTTTTTACGTACAGACTTACCCATGTATGTTAAATCATCATGGACCATTATCCGGATTACAGATACGACTGTTTGGAAAAGAAGGACCTATGTTGAAAGACAAGGCTGTCTGAAGCGGACTCTCATCTACGGACCAGAGGTTAGACAAAGTTTGAGGAAGAGAAGAAGACCTATGCGATGCCCTCTATGTTAACGGAATGGTGTTAACATAACAAATAACGGCCCTTTTCAGGGCCACTCCACTGCCTCGAAAAGATTTATTCTTTCTTGCCTAAAATTTTTTTTATTCGATTGTATAATTTATGTTTAACTCCCAAAAACATTGTTCTCTTACCTACATTTTTTTTTTAGTCGGTGTATAGTTTGGGTAGGATAGATTGATGTTCATCAATCTATGGAAACGAAATCGAAGGCATAAAACATACTATACTATCCACTGACACGGACGCGAATGCATACAACTTTGTATAGAAATGAAACAGGTGGCATGACGTAACGGTACTTGCTACATTGTTGCAAATGTCATCCTACCTGTTCCATTCCTATTGTTCCTATACAAAATTCCCATTGTCCCTATAGTGTCCCAGGGTGATATTTTGTCCCTATAAATCGTGTCCCCATAGCACAAAGTAGGGTCCCGTAATGCTAATTCCCATTGTCCCTATGGTATCCCACTATACTACTACCAGCGATATAAAACCAAACAGTGAAAGTAAAACGATAAGATGGTAACGGTAATAAATAAAGCTTTCCCTATAAACGGGGAATGTAAATGGTGTATGTTAAGGAAGACAGATGAAAAGGTATTAAAATAAAGGACGGAATATACATTACATTAAACTGCTCAAGGTGATGGCATAAAAGTTTTAGCTTAGAATAAATGTTTACTTCTTTCAGGAATTCTATAATACGAGTCACGTTTATTGTAACAGAAAGTTCCTTCATGTCATGCACATTGTAGTACTGATCGCGTGTAGGTTGGAGGTCGAAACACTCCATCATAAAGCGATTAACAGTGAATGGCTCATTGCAAGAAACGCACTCTGGTGGGTCTTCTCCTTTTAGTATGTGGGAATGGGTTATATAAGTATGACCAATTTTAATTCTTGCAACGACTACCTCCTCCCTACGGATGGTTCTGTAGGAAGGAATCCATTCTCCTAGGGTTGGCTTGATTGCATGACGTTTGTTATTCACTGCATCATTCCATGATGCCTGCCACTTCTGACGTAAAGACTCTTTTTGATACTAAGGTTTAAAATCAGTATACGGTATTTTAAAAGCAGGTGGTTCTTGGGATGGGGCCATTTTAGCAGCGCGATCTGCTTTTTCATTACCTTTAATGTCAATATGGCTGGGTGACCAAAAGTATACTACATTGTGGGAGGTAATCAGCTTAGTATTTTTGACGAGAATATTGGTTAATAATTGGTTATCCAGTTTTCTATTGTGTAGTGGGATGACGACGATAATATTTATTATGTTTACGAGATTGTTTATAAGGTATAGGGTTTGTAACCAACATCTATGTATTTGCAATCACCAGTAAAAATCATATTAATATCTAAGATAAGCAAATGCACGGATCAAATTCTCATCTAAGAAATATATGAGAATAAAACATTGAAAGCATGACATTTGCTTAAAAGAAGCAAATCCCTGTTGAAAAAAAACTTCCTGGAGAATTTTTCAAGTTTGAATAGGATGTCGTAATATATTATTCAATACCTTTTTTGAATGCGATTTTCTACAATGGTAATTTTCCTAATATGCGGAAACGGTTTTAATTATACCATTTTTAGAGAAAGACATCCCCTTTGACGTAAACAGCTATGGAGGAATAACTTTACTAAATACTTGCAGCATATTAATTACTTCAATTTTAAATGAAACATTTAATACATAGGCCGCCACTTCTTACAAGATACTTGAATTAAAGGCGGGATTCCTGGCTGCTTATTCGCGAGTAGATTTATATTTCTATCTTTAGTACAAAAAATCTTTTTAAAAAAGGGAATTATTATATTGCTTATACGTCAATTTTAAAACGGCATTTGTTTCAGTGGATAAAGCAGAAATCAGGAAACCAAAGAAAACGTCTCTAGGACGAGTGAGTTGCAAGAGTTACTAGTCCCAGTCCTCTTTGTACTGAACACAGTACACTTCCCAGTCCTCTTTGTACTGAACACAGTACACTTCCCAGTCCTCTTTGTACTGAACACTTTTCCACTTACTGCTTATCGTATTACTAAAGAATCACAGGTACATGGTACAAACGTGATGCTAAAATGGGCATAGGTCGTGAAAGTGTTATGTCTAAAACATGGCTATGTAGTTAAATGTGATAATAAGATGCAATGTTTGTAACTTGGAGAAATTTCATATGTACATATAGCCCTTGATTTCTTAGTGTTATTCTATTTGCATATACTCCTTGATTTCTTAGTGGTATCTGCGTTTACAACGAAATTTTTCAGTATTCTAGGTGTCACAAGTTTCATTTTCAAAGAGCTATCAGCATTTTTACGAATTAGATATGGGAGAACTTTAAAGTTAATGACATAATGTTAGTATTTATATGGTAATGACATACTGCTAGTATTTATAAGGTAATGACATAAAGTTAGTATTTAATAGTAATGACATAATGTTAGTATTTAGAAGGTAATGACATAATGCTAGTATTATACGGTAATGACATAATGTTAGTATTTAATGGTAATGACATAATTTTAGTATTTATATGGTAATGACGCAATGTTAGTATTTGTATGGTAATGACATAATGTTATTATTTATATGGTAATGACACAATGTTAGTATTTGTATGGTAATGACATAATGTTAGCATTATCATTTAGTCAGATGTTATTACACTTGACCCAGATCACCATTGTTCAAACTTTTGTAATACTTTGTGACGTCAAAGAAAAGGTACAAATTTATATTTATATAAGTATGATATTACGTTTCGCATGACAATTGCCATCAACTTGCATTTGAATTCCAACCTCTCAATTTCCTCCGACTTAACTACTTAATGATCCATTTTGATCAAACCTCGCATTTTAGAGAGCTACACATAGGTGACATAAAAAGGAATATTGCTGACTGGCCGAAAGAACTAGAACAATCCTAGGTCATTACTCCAACAAGATTTCGACCATTCGGCTGTTGTTGCGCCATTATCTGCTTAATGTATTGATGACAAGAACATGTAATATGTGAAAATATAGACACTTACAATACCAATTCAGTATCTTAAATGGTAACATGTTTCTTCCGAAAAGTACTTATATGTTTAAAGAAGTATATGCATGCAATGTTTCCTTTGGCATGTTATTGTATAAATAGAGATTTTGTCTTGAAAATACGGCTGACCTGCGGCAAGTGTGGCTTTACCTGTGAGACGAAAACTCACATAAATTGTTTCATTCTTTGCAATTTTCCCTTTGGCATGATATTGTATCACTAGAGCTTATGTCGTGAAAATACGGCTGACCTGCGGCAAGTGTGACTTTGCCTGTGAGATGAAAACTCACATAAATTGTTTCATTCTTTGTTTCCTGACTTCTAAGAGGTCTGACGCATAAAGATGCATGATAGCCTATTGAAAGTGAATCTTTCTGCACATCGAAATGGCTCCTGAATGGCTGAAAACTACACTATAAAAGCAAACACCATAAATAAATCGACGGCAAAGTGTGACATCGCCACATACGTTCATAACATTCACTCATTGTATGTTCATGCTTACATCATGTGCCTCTGTCAAAAGAAATCTTTACAGAATCCAAAACTCTGACGGTTCGCTAAGGTTGGAGGATTTGTCTCCCCCTGACACATAGTGTCAAGACACACATCAGCGGGGGCGGGGGACGAGGACCAACAGGAGATGTTTCGGGTCATGAACGAGGACGCATACAAATTTGACACACAAAAGCCAAGAGGAAAATAACAAAAATACGCTAACCCGGTTAGAGGTCTCAGTTTATTGTAATATACCCGGGTGCCATTTTCGTAGGAGGGGTTGATTTCAGAAATGGGACGCTCCTCAGAGTTGTAGGATTCGCGCACCACCACTACCACCAAGCTGCTGGAGTTCTGCTATTTATTCCAACCACGTGCCAGGCACAGAAAAGATAAACCTGTGGTCATAATTGTCGGAGCATCCATACTAGCGGTAAGATAGCGAGTGCACCATCATTACCACCACTATTACAACCACCACCACTACCACAACCACTACTACCACCACCACTACCACAACCACTAATATCACCACCACAACTAAAACCAACCCCACTGCACTGTAGACTAAACCAAGCGGCCTCGAAAACAAAGTAGAAATACTTATGAAAGGATAAACGAGCAATAAAAATCCTGTCATAGGGGAATTTTCGCATCATGCTTCATCTATGTCTGTATCGTAACAATATCAGCAGGTTATTTAGCTTTATTCCAGTTGTGACTTTAATCATACTTTTGCTGCATAGTTCGTACCTTCAGGTATTTTGTATGCATCTCTCGTACCTTCAGGTATACTGTATGCACATTTCGTACCTTCAGGTATTTTATATGCATATTTCGTACCTCCAGGTAGTTTTCATACATATTTCGTACCTTCAGGTATTTTGCATGTATATTTCGTACTTCCAGGTATTTTTCATACATATTTCGTACCTTCGTGGGAGGGGTCGTTTACACATTTTTGTTCCTAAAGTTATTTTTTTACATATATTGAACCTTCAGTATTTTTTATGCAAATTTCCTTCCTTTGGGTATTTTGATATATATTTCGTACCATTATTATTTCTTTCTTCCTAATATAATCACGATTTTACTAAAGTACGTGTCATAAAGGTCATATTCACTACGGGCTATTTCACTAATGGGTGTAATTTGATTACACATAACTTTGAATGGCTATTGGTCACCTTATTACTATAATCACATTTAAATATTCCTTGCATGATCATTATATTCCAGCCCCGAGCAATACATATGAGCAGCAGAGAGGGTGAACAGACTATTTTACCTGAGACCTTATTTATGAAAACTAAAGGTTCCTTCAAAGACTGAAAATAACGTCAATAACGTCAAATCGAATCCATTAACCGAGCACATTCCGTTGTTGTGGTGCGGAGACCGCGTTAACGAAATCTTGTGGGTTAGTTCGTTTTTGTTACTCGTTGTTTGACGTGCATTTTCCAAATTTTTATGCGACTCTTTTACGTCTAGGTCATGTACACGTGGTCTTACCCTCTCTGCTGCTGTAATTAACCAAATATTTTATCAACTCCGTTACGATATCTCGACCTAGGATCATGTAAATTTATTGTTATAAAACTAAACGGGGTAGCTTGTGCTTTTGAAAAAAAAGGTTTTGAACTTAATCATATCCATGTCCCCTGAACACCAAGTATAATAAATATTTTGCAGCGTATGATTATCAACTCCGTTAAACACAACTAAAATATTGCAGTTGTCTCTGATTACTTTAGGTATTTGCGTATATCTTTGAGTAACATAAATCACGTCTGTATTTTTATGTCTACCTCGAGAAAATATCCGAGCTGGATTTGATTGTTTGTCCAGCATAATATCATCGTACACTACTAAATTATTAATAAGTCCATCAAGGTCATCTACAGATGGCGCTTCATCAATACTGGTAATAAAATCAATAATATCATTACCGTCTTCATCCAGCAACTTTGCATTTTCATTAAAATCTTTAAGTACTTCATAACACCGTTGATCATCTACAGATGGTGCCACTAAATATAACTTATCCCACTTGAGCCATCTCATTATCAGATTAAGCAATAATTTGCGTCTTACCACTTCCAGATGGCCCAATTATTATCATCCTGATAGAATTCGGTAGCGCTGGGTGATGTTTGACTGGCTCTTGTTTTCGTGTCGCTGAGAAGTCAATTATATCCATAATAATAAATAATATGAATCTATATTGTGTTCGATGCAAGGCACCACCCCCACCGTTGGTGGGACCAGTGGATTAACAACAATAATAAAAAAAATAAAAAAAACGCGCACTGACAAGCAAGTGTGAAAATTGTGGTACAAACAAATACAGATTTATCTCCCTTGACAAGTCTACGAAAACAGGTGGTGATATCGCTACTTCGTTGGGAAAATTACCAGGGGCTCCGTGGGCGAAGTATCCCGGAGAAAAACATTTACCCGGATACAATTATTGTGGTCCTGGAACTCGACTTGATATCCGACTTGACGAACGAGATCAACCAAGACCAGGAGAGTATCCAATAAATAAGATTGATCAAGCGTGTCATGTTCATGATGTTGCGTATAAAAGCAAGGATTTACAACAACGGCATCTCGCAGATGTGAAGTTGATTCATGCGTTAAATTCTATACCTGATAAATCTCTCAGAGAAAAACTTGCTAGTTTTCTAGTGAAATCTGCTATGAAGGGTAAACTAATGCTAGGGGCTGGTAATTAATTATATAACTATTATAATGGAATCTGTTTATTATAGCCCAAGAGGATATTGGAGAGGCAGAGCAGCGATTAGTAAACTTGCTGAAGCAGCAAAAGTCTCACGTGCTGTTGCTGCAGCGTGGTTAGCACGACAGGCAATATTGCAAATCTATCTGCATCCACCTAAAAAAAATTCAGCATGCACATTTTGATGTCAGCGTTCCCAATGAAGTTCATCAAGCGGATATTTTATTTTTACCAAACGATACCATTAAAACACGTTGACGTCAATCACGCACATACAAATACGCGTTGACTGTCGTTGACGTTGCAAGTAGATATAAAGAAGCAGAACCATTATTAACTAAAACAGCAATTGAAGTTGCATCTGCGTTTGAACGAATTTATCAACGAGGACCCTTGCGATGGCCACATTTGCTACAAGTTGATCCTGGCAAAGAATTTCTTAGTGCAGTATCATCGTTGATGAAGCAACATAACGTTACAATCAGACGAGGACACACCGCAATTCATCGTGATCAGGCAATAGTTGAACGATTTAATCGAACACTCGCTGAGCGGTTATTTGGATATCAGTATGCGAAGGAAATAATTCAGAGCGACATGAGATCTCGTGAATGGGTTGCAAGATTACCAGATGTGATAGCTGCGTTAAATAATGAAATTACTCGTTCAATTTCTATGAAACCAATTAATGCGATTACAAAGAAACATATACCAATACAACGACGCGATTCTTTTTCTCAACCAGTACTGGGTAATGTAACTGTGAGGTATTTATATGAACCTGGTGAACTTGAAGCGGGTAAAAAAAGAGCAACTGATCCTATCTGGAGTGTGACTACACATAAAATTTCTAGCGCGGTTAGATCCACGGGTAGACCTGCAATCTACAGACTAGATTCAACTGCTCCTCAGCGTGGAATTGTACGTGAACAATTACAAGTAATTCCTCAAGACACACAATTACCACCACGTTCACTTTTGTAAACTGGCATCCCTACGTCGATTACATTCAAGACAGGTCAGCATCACATTTTCGCGTGTGTGACCGAGACTACTGTTAATTCTGTCTACGGTAAATTGCCTTGGATTAGTATTTGAATATTCCCATAGCATATTACAGTTACAACTTGCACAATGATTATTCTCTCGTTGTTTAAATGTTATAATAAATTCAGTATCAATATCAAAGTCGCGATTATTTTTTTTTTGTCACACTGTTTATAACCAGATAGTTTTTTCTTATTACGCCATTGCTAGCAGTCTGATTATTTTCTGTAAAATTCATAATAACCCTGTGCAGTTGAGATATTCTTATAACTCGAGACACTGCAAGATAAATTAAATTTGACCATTCGATTCTATCATCGACAATCCAAATATTTGTATCAGTAATAGTTAGTCCTTGTGACGAATGAATCGTTATAGCGTATCCTAATTTCCATGGAGTTTTATCCAAGATCAACGCGCTCTCAACAATATCAACATCAACTAAAACAATATCATTCAATACAAGATTTTGTTTTTCATTTGTTCCTGGAATTTCAACTTCAATATTCTGTCGTCGAGTATCTGCTGGACGATAACACAAAGGTACAAGTAGATTTGAAAATTTTTCTTTATGTAACAGAAATAATTTCTCTTGCAATTCATCACGAACTATTTTTCTACTCGCAACTATTAAATCATTTGGTCTCCATAAATTCCAAAAATTATTCACAGGAGTTTCCGCAATTATTTTACGCATTTTATCACATTGTATTCTATCTGGCTGTAGTCTGATTAATCTTTTAAATTCTCTCAGTGGTTCATCAATAGCTCTATGATCGTCACTTATCTCCTCATAGTAATCCACAAACCTTTTTAACCATTCGTGTGGAGACTGCCCAATAAAAGGTTGCGGTTGACCTTGATCGCCGCACATTATCAAAGCAGTATTCTTTGTCAGTAAACAATCAAGAAATATTTTTGATGTTTCCAGCGACACCGTAGAAATTTCATACCAGATGAAAATCCGGGGTATATATTTTCACCCATTCGCTCAGGTGTCCATGCGTCTCCGCACCATCTGGAAAAAAACCATGATAAGTTTGAGATTGTACTCCTCGTTCATTTATTTCTCTGGCTAGTCTGTGTGTAGGTGTCAGCACAATCATATCTGAACTCTGCCGAAATAATTCAATGGCACGTGTTGTTTTTCCTGAACCTCCAGGCCCATTGAGATAAATGGTTTTATGTCTAGCCACAGGATCAAACACAGATGGTGCTGATGATTTTAATATTTGATTGTCATTGCTGTAATATATTTCCTTGATTTCAACGTCTGCAGATTCGGAATAGTTAAGTATATTTTCCTGTTTTATTCTCCATGATCCCCATTCACCATTACCGAGTAGCGGTTTTAGCAAATCTAAATATTTTTTATTTATATAAAATGAATCCGTGGAAACTCTGACCGCGTAACGGGGGAATCTGTTTATCATCGATAATAAATTTATCGAAACGTAAGCTAGCATCGAAGATCTTAAATGAGTGAATTGCGGTGACTCACTATCAATATAGCTCACGATTGAACCTAATTTAGTTCCGTCTGATACATAAGCATTACTCCGACTTATAAATGTGTTTTTTCCCGTTGTATCAGCAGTTATAAAATCGAGTTCAGCATCATCCATAATTAATCTTGTACACATTCGTTTATGGTCATATGATCCTCCTTGAGTGAATTTACCAATTATTTTCCTAAAAAGATCTTTTGCAATTTTATTTTCATAATCAATCATATCATGATTTTCATCACCTGACTCTGTCAGAGAATATTTCTTTTGCTGTGGTAACCAAACTTGTTTCTGCGGACGATACGATATAATGGCTTCGTTTACGTTCAACGACACTAAAATTCCAGTATCAAGCATATATCGTAATAGTACTATTGGAGCCCAATATTTTTCTGAGAAATGTCTTCCAAACCAAACGTAAATAATCGGATGCAGATTTTCTGCAAACTAGAATGACTCTATACAAGCAAATCCAGTTAAGTCAAAATTTGGTAAGAGTCCGTTTATCGCAACTCTGGTCATCTCGTGTGTGGGATGTCCGAATCTTTTAAAGTATTCAGAACATTCTCCTCATCCAAGAAAACTTCCAGGATAACACGCTACCATATCAACCAATATACCGTAGTCGTATTCGGTATTCTATAATCCACCATGACCGTATTCGACACAACTGCGCTGGATATCCAATCGTGTCGGTTTCCATGAATTTTTCTCCTGAGCAGCGTGGGCAGCAACCGATGGAACGGTGAAACGATTATATAGTAATTGTTCAACCTTGACATCGTCAAGCGTATATTTCCGAGCAATATTTTTCATTTCTTCGTGGAGTGATTCTGCACGATAAATGTCACCGCTAGGTCGTACAAACTGATCGTAGTTTATGGATTCTGAACTCCGAAATAACCACACGGACACAGGGTCATTCTTATTGATATCGTTGATAAAATCAAATATATAATCCCTGTAAAATTTAACTGTTCTGTCTCGTGGAAATATTGTTACCGCGGACGTCCATACGTGTGCGTTATGATCAATGATCGTTATAGGAGCCCCTCTTGATGTATATTTCGACTTATGCAAAATCTCTCCGGTTAGTGTTTTTACCTTTATTGGGAATTTTAATTTTTTGTTTCTAGCTTAGCAACGTCTCTGATAGATGCTCCGTTATCTTTAACTGTTTCTGCCCAATTATTTATTTTTTTACGTCTTAGATCTGTTAAACCGTTTCCGCGTATTGCTTTTGAAAAATGTTCTATGACTCGCCCAGCTACCCTGTTTAGCCTTGACCTTGTCAAGGACAATTTCATTGGTTTGAGATCATTAAAGCTGGGTTTATCATTTAACGGATATATCGCATAAACAACTGCAGTTACAGGATACGCTCGTTCATTATACGGTTTATCAATGCCAGTCAATGTCCCTGGTTTGGATTTTTTATTTAATATAACAGTATTATTTCCAGTATGAAGTCGTACAGGGTCATGTTTATCTGACGATATTAAGAATTCCACTGATAACAGCGTTGATTCTCGCATTTACATAGGTGAGATTTATGTCAACTGTTGGTGGACTTCCAAAAGATTCATTAATGGTTCTGTTTACGTTTCTGCGGAAATTCAGAAACAGTTGTACTTGATTAGTAAAATCAGTTTTGAGTGTGGTCATTCCATCGTTGATGGTAGTTAACGAAGTTTTGACTGGAATTTCCTTATCATCGACATATTACTTCGTTGCAGTGTAGAGATCATCTGTTGGTTCTCCTACATTAATAATTTTATTATTGTTCATGTTAATGACGCCGTTCATGTCATCACCGGATTTTAACAACCTATCACTGATTGACGACGGAGTAACAACACTAGGAACAAGTTTGCCCTCTTTGTCATATACAGCAACAAGACCTTCTCGCGATAATCGATTACGAATAATAATATCGTTGATTGAAATTTTACTCGTATTCAATTTTCCTTCACGGTTCTGAAATATAACAAGTTCGTTTGGATCAACGTAGGCAAGATTGAGCAGGTCAGATAATTCATCATTTACCTGCCTTGTTACTCGCTTGAGTAAATCTTCATCTGGTGCTTGTTGGGTTCCGAACGTTGTTCAGGTTTTAGCTGATCTTCCGTAAATATCTACCATAATATTATTAGCGATTATTTAAAACAAAAGTCGTATATTCGTGTACAGCCTTATGGGGTGGTTTATTTATCTTGATACAGCATCAAGTACCGCCAGTGCTTCACGGCCACATATTGGAGGATCCGTTAATGTTTGTGTTGGTAGCGTTGAATACCAGACTGGAATATCACTGCTGACGTACTTTAAAAATTCTTTTGGTGGTGCCAGTCCGTACGAGTCGAAATAAACAATTCCACGTGGATCAATCGCGTAAGCAACTCAATGAGTACCACGACCAGAGTTTTTATCGAGGTTGATTATTCCGGTTTGAACGCTGTTTGGTTTGCGTGGTAATTGATCACGCATAAAAACACCTCTGAAATTTATTATGTTTAGTTGCCTAGCAGCATCGAGTAAATCAAAATTGGACACCGGGAAAATCAACGAGTCCCTGGAATTTTTAATCCGCTCCCGTACCAAGTTCCTGGAAGTCTCAGACCCTTTCCTTTTTATGATTCCTTTTCCTGTTGCTTTCTTTAATGTCATTTCAGCAGCTGTTCCAACTGCACCTAACGCAGGTGCTTTTGCAACAGCTGGAGCTTCAGCGGCTATTATTCCTGAAATAGCTGCAAGAAGTGGAAATATACCACCCGTCTTAACAATTTCTTTGATGGCACCCGCATAAAGATTTACGCGTATACCTTTCTTTGATTGTTTGGCTTCATTGAAATGCTTGAGCTGGCGTTCTGTCCGCGATAGTTTATTCGGACCACCCGCGATTTGTTCTCGCGCTAGTGATATTTTTACTCCACATTTTTTCGCCGATGCCGACTGCAGTTTTTAATCTGACCAGAAGTCAGATTGACACTAACATGATGTTATGACATTTATGATATATTTCTGATTTTAAATCCTAATTTAAATTAGGGGATCTAATTACATGTTTTCTACTGGCGCATCAATGACTCTCATGCGGCCTCCAGCACCTTCAAGTAACATTGTCTTATTTCTGAGTATAATGGCGATTGCTCTCTAATTAGCAATAGCTCCTCTTGTCACACGAGCTCGAAAGTGTATATCAACGACAGATTGCCTAGATAAATCCAAGTGTTCCAGCGAAAAGTAATAAATTGGATACGAACGTTGTAAAATCCCGCTGCGATATTTGTAAACTAGTATCAACATTTTCATCACGCCCCATGAACGTCATTAAGCGATGATACGCACGTTCCACATGATTTTGCTCAAAATTCAACAAAATATCCTCGGATGGTTCTTGATGACCCTTTATCCTCAAAGAAACTTCAGTAACACCAAGTTTTTCAAATATCATAATACTTCGTATTTGTGAGTTTACTCGCGTAACATCTTGAAAAGTAATAAATATATGTCGCGGTGCAGAGACACTTTGCTGTGATGCTATTTGCCATGTGAATAAACCATTAATGTTACTTTGAACACTATCTGTGGTAATTGTTAGCCATGACAATGTTGATTTACCGCCGCTGTCCATAAAAGAAAGTAACCTTTGTTCTTCGATTAACGACGGTGTCATTGTTGGTATCCACAGTGAAAATTTTGTCAGTATTACTTTACCATGAAGTGCTGCAGTTGCACCTGCGTTAGCTCCTTCGGCGTGCCATATTGCATCATCGTCGGCATTTTTTCGTACGAGTACAATTGTGTGCTTGGCTCCAAAAATAACCTTTCTAACATTTCTACAAAATCCAAAGATGTGTGACAGTGGAATCGCACATGAAAATCTTTCATCGTCGCCCAGCATTGCTCGGCGTGATGCGAATCCCAAGTTGAAATTTTCATTCATTGATGCAACTGCGTCCCCAGCTGTATTTAATGTTACATTTCTGTTTTCTGGATGATCAGTTGTGTCTATGGCAAACATCATTGATGGACCAGCTGATCTTGAGTAATCATCAATGTATCTTGCAAGACCAAGTATCGTTGTGGCAACGTCGACGTCGTTATGACAAATCTCAATCTCTCGTCCATCAATCATATATGCGGCACTTTTAAATAATGCCATAATACCATTATTGACAAAACCAACTCGATCACCAATTCCGTAATCTGTATTATCTAATTTTAAAAGTTTTCCTTCGATTTCAATAAATGCCTCAGCAGGTAAGAAATATTTGCTTGTATCCTGAACTTGTAATTCAATTCTTCCACGCTCGTCAGGTACACGTGTGTCATAAGAATAATACTGATAATCACGTACCGATTCATCTTTGAGAACTGGCGCGCCCATGTCAAATGCGGGATGCGTTTAAGCATCTTTATTATATTTGTTATCGTCTAACACGAAAACCACTTCCTGCTATCAGACTAGCGGTTATATTTTTTTCTTTTTTACCAGCCAGTGACGCTAATTTTTTATCTGCGGCTTGATTTATTATTTTACTAACGTTTGCAGGCATCACTTCAGTACTGGGTAATTTTACTGGCTGAGGATCATCGTCGTATTAATCTTGCTAGTCTATCCTTGATTGCCGAAAATGCTCTGCTGGCAACATCACCAACAGCACCAATACTCTTTTCACAAACAACGTAGATGGCTTTCATTCCCAGCTGCTTTGCAATTGGTATTGCTTTTGGGGCTATCCTGCTAAATAAACCCTGAACAACATCACCGAGTCCATCTCCGTAGAATGTTTTATACCTAGGTAATCTCGAATTTATCACCCTAATCATGGTTGGCCCACGTTGAGCATTATGTATAATCATCTTATTATAATAATTATATCTAACTGTTTAATCACTGTGGTAGTCGTCGATAATTTCAGTGATGAGTTCCCGGTAAACATTAATGTCCATGATACCGCCTGTAAATAATCGTTGACAAATTGATGTTATCTCGTTGATGACCTCAGGAGAGTTATTACCAGCTCGTTTTCCATCTGTCTACGTCGGCAAGAATGTTATCCGGACATGGAGTAATAAGGCCACTTCCTTGAGTACTTATACCACTTCCAGTTTTACCAGTAGAATCGTCACTCGTTGTTGTTTTTTGTTGTGATGGTTTTTCTCGTCGTTGTACTTGTTGTACTTGTTGTATTTGTTGTCCTACTAGTTGTCCTAGCTGTTGTTGCGGTTGTAGTTCTTATTTCCCAAAACTCAATGGAAATTTTTCTTTTAGTAAAAGATATTTTTTTATCTCATCGTCAAACTTTATATAAGTTAGATCATTATTTCTTACCTGATCAACTCAGTAGTATATGCGATATATCCATTTGTTCCAGTCATCACGGCTTATACGACGGCTATGGTACTCTGGCTTCAGAAATTTTTCTTTATTATCATAACTTTTCGCGGTGCTCACAGCTAAATGTTTCATGTCTCTGGCTCTCCTAATATCATTAACACTTTCTGCGGTAAATTTATCAATCAGCATAACTCTTGCTCGTCCTGGTATACGATCCTTTATATCACCCTCTTCTTCAGCACGAGCTTGGCCAATATCTTCAAGTACTTCTTCTTGTAATTGTGGCTGAGCCGCAGCTATCTCACCTGGAAGTTCTCGCAGAATTTTTTTTTTTTGTTTTCTTACTTCGCTCTGCTATTTTTCCAGTTGCTTCAGCGGTTTTTTCCAACACGAGAAGAATACCTTTAGTAGTCTTTGTAATAGGTTTAAACAATTCTTCTGCGGCTTCTGCAAATCCTTCTTTGAGATCTTGACGCGCTTGTAATTTTTGTCTGACAGAATCACGGACAGGTAGATATTTCTTGATTGCTTCTAGTCGCTCTCGAGATAGTCTAGCTGAGTGAGGTTCACCAATCATTATTGATATAACAATGGTTTAATTACAGCAGCAGAGAGGGTGAGACCACGCGTATGTGACCTAGACGTAAAAGAGTCGCATAAAAATTTGGAAAATACACGTCAAACAACGAGTAACAAAAACGAACTAACCCACAAGATTTCGTTAACGCGGTCTCCGCACCGCAACAAGGAAATGTGCTCGGTTAACGGATTAGGTTTGACGTTATTGACTTTATTTTCAGTCTTTGTAGGAACCTTTAGTTTCATAAATAAGGTCTTAGGCAAAATGGTCTGTTTACTCTCTCTGCTGCTATATGGCAAAATAACATTAAACTATGTTGCCATTCTTGTACGAGGTTAACCTAAATGTGTGATCCAATACAATCCGGACTGACTGTAGCACGCTGTCGTGTCACAATGAGAGCTGCGCGTATTGAAGAAAAAATTGCAACTACCGTGTTATTTGTTATGACTGGACATGACGTCCTCTTTTCTTGACCCAGCTTAGAACCTGGACACCATCGTAAGTAAATAGGGATCAATTATTTTGTCCGTACGTATTTTTAGGACTGTTTATATGCATTGTACTCAACAGTCAGGTCTCAGAGAGACTTTAGTTAAAGTATACTGGTACTAAAGTTTAAAAGGACTATTAATATTTCATTTCATATGAGTAAATGCGCATACATGATCACGTTGACAATTCAATCAATAATGAAAACTACTGTGATTAAAAAAAGTCGTCATGAACTTAACGAAAACTCCAGCTCTTCACAAGCAAAAACATTGTGTTATTCTGGGAAGGAAACAGTGAATAATAGTTGCATACGTTATATAACATTTGTATGAACCGACCCTCCCAACACGCTATAACCTTTTAGGATATATCGCTTCGTAACAGTGTTTTCACCCATTGGTCATCGGGGCCCAGAGTGGCCTAGTGGTCTAAAGCGCTCACCGTTACGGATCACTGCCATCTCACCTCTGTCTGCGTGAGTTCGAGTGCCGGACGAGGCCAATGTGGGTACGTGAGAAACTTTGCCAGTAGCTTCTCGTGGATCGGTGGTTCTTCCCGGGGTTTTCCCGGGTTCTTCCTCCACCATTTATACTGACCTTTATACATGGCGTATAGCCTATCTTGTGCTGAAAATGGCGTTAAACCCTATAAAAACAACAACAACAACCCATTGGTCATCTAAGCCTTCGTTCGGAGTTGTGTCTTACTGGTACACAGTATTAGTTGGTTCCAGCTGTTATAACCTCTACATTCACTTAAATCCTATATAAAATAAAGATAAAGAAACAAGATCATCAGCAACACCGCGGCTGTATTCTGACGTCATTTGTACATCATGGCGTTTGTTCATGCGCTGTATGATAACGTCTGAGTGCATGATTTGGATTTGGACTTTTTTTACGTAGCTTTAAGAATTTCTTCAGTCATACAGCATCGATGTCTGCAGTGTGGCAGTTTATAGTGATATACAGCACTGAGGCATCATGCCGCAGACATGTAGCATCATGTCACACTGTTACGTGTAGGCTCGTACAAAAATAGCAAGTGAAAAGAGTGAAGCCAACAAACTTTGTATATTTTAACAAAATAATTTATTTCCCTAGAAAACAATGTAAACATTAGAAATTGGACTTACGGTTTGTGAATATAATCCAAAATTTAATCCAAAGATTGAAAAATACAAGTCCTATCACTAAACAGTTCTAAAAACATCCGGGTTCGAGTCTCGATGAAATTCCAATATGGAGGTGATGATGTCAGATGAGACCGTTGTACTGGTGGTAACAAATCCTCGATTGAATCACAGCTTATGTTTCCGTATAACTCCAGAATAAATTTCCACTGAACTTCTTTCTCCCAGAATTTTTTTTATAAAAAGTACACTTGTTTAGTTTTCTAGAGAATAAATTATTAAATTCCAAAAACAAATGAAAATCAAACTGGCAACAGCAATTAGAAACACCTTGTTTCCTCAAGGTGTTAAGAACGACTCTGACCCAATCTAGTAGAAAATAGCTGTTTTAAGCCTCGATTTTACATGGTACTCCACGTGATAGGCTACATGATTTACTAATTTGAACATCGCAATAAAATAAAATGCCACTTATCACGTATGCAAGAATAGCCCTATCTAAGGACCAAATTCTCACACTGAAAATAAATTTTTTAAAAAAAGAAAGGCTGTTTACAACTCAGCTAATCATAAACTGTTAGTAGAATTAGGAACTGTTCTAGTTTGGTCCCCCTGGCAACAAGTTAGTAGAAGCATGAATTGGTTTGGTTTGATCTCCATGGCAACATGTTAGTAGCAGTATGAACTTTTCTGGTTTGGGGCTTTAGGACACAGTAGCACAGGTTAAAATATTGGGTTCAGCCAACATAAGTGTGTGAGAAAGCTTGCCAGTAGCTTCCCTCGGGTCAGTGGGTCTTCCGGGGTTTTCCCAGGTTTTTCGTCCACCAAATATACTGGCCGAGCAGCAGAGAGGGTGAACCCTATAACTTTGTAGAGACCTTATTTTTGAAAATTAAGGGTTCCCTGAAAAAAAAAAACATTTTGTCTTAATAATGAAAACTTCTTTAATTGACCAGATTTTTTCACAATCTGGTCACGTACATATGTCATTCACCCTCTCTGCTGCTATAAATTAAACAGCCATATAGATATTATCAATAATGAGTATCGGAGAACCACACTCAGCTAAATTAGCTCGAGAGCGACTAAAGGCAATTAAAAAATATCTACCCGTTCGTGATTCTGTTAAGCAACAACTACAATCGCGTCAGGAGTCTCAGGTGGAATTTACAGAGGGTACAGAAAAATTATTTAAACCTATCACTGAGACCACTAAAGGTATTCAACCTGTGTTGGAGAAAACCGCTGAAATAACTGGAAAAATAGCTGAAGGAACTGAAAAAATAGCAAGAAGAACTAAGAAAACAAAAGAAATTTTACGTGAACTTCCAGCCGAAATAGCTGCTGCGATGCCAGTCCCGGAAATACCTAAAGATGAAGATCAACCTGAAGGCGCTGAAGAAGAAGATGATGAAGCAGAAGGTGCTGAAGCACCAGCTCCTGAACGAAAGGGTCGTACAATAAGTACTGATGAATTGATAAATAAATTTGATGAAAAAACTATTAAGGTAATTAAAAATTTGAACCAAGATGAACTAGCTGAATTTGCTTTGGATAGTTTTAGTCGAAGAGATAAATTAATGAAACCTGAACACGTTAAAGATATTACAAACAGTAAACAATGGTACAAATATTTATATCGCATACGTATGAATGTTGAACAAGCTAGAAGGAATGATCCATTATATCAGGGTTATATTATGGAAATTAATAATTTAATTAAATCAAGAAAAGAGGAGGAGGAAAAACAAAAGAAACAAGAACGACAACGACGAGAACAAAAACAAGAAAAGAAACAAAAAACACCAAAACCATTTGAGCAATCATTTCGTGATTATCCAGAATTACCATCATCACCACGACTACAACAAGAACGACAACAAAAACAACAAGAACGACAACAACTAGAACAAGAACAAAAACGATTGCAATCATCACAACAACCAAGAGAAGAGGAAGAAGAAGAATTTCAAGACGCTCCAGGCGCAACTGGAAGTGGTTTAGGAAGTGGCCTTATTACTTGTCCCAATAACGTTCTTGCTGATGTCGATCGACTAGAAATCCTCATCGGAGGAAAAAGAGCTGGTAATAATTCCCCAGAAATCATTAATGAAGCAGCTGATATTTGCAAACGATTATTTAGTGGCGGCATCATGGATATTAATGTATATCGGTCTCTTATTAATGAAATCAGTGACGATGTCACTTATGATTATTATAGTGACTAAGTATGTAATTAGTGATAAAATCACTTAATAATAAAATGATCATACACAATACTCGTGGACCTACCATGGTCAGGGTAATAAACTCTCGATTACCTGTATACAAAACGACCTACGGAGATGGATTAGGTGATGTTGTTCAGGGTCTGTTTAGAAGGATAGCCCCAAAAGCAATACCGATTGCAAAGCAACTAGGAATGAAAGCTATTGATGTTGTTCGTGAAAAGGGTATAGGCGCTGTTGGTAATCTCGCTAGCAAAGCATTCTCAGCAATTAAAGATAGACTATCACGATTAATACGCAGACCGACCCGACCTGTGAAATTACCTAGCACTGAAGTGATGCCCGCAAGTAAGTAAAATAATAAATCAAGCAGCTAATCAAAAACTAGCGGAGTTAGCTGATATCCCGATGTCGGAAAAGAAAAAAAATAATACCGCTAGTCTGATAGCAGGAAGTGGTCTTCGAGTTAGACGAAGACGATAATAATAAAGATGTTTAAACGCGTATCTGACCCCGCGTTTGACATGGACGCACCAGTTCTCAAAGATGAGTCTGTGCGCGATTATCAGTATTATTCTTATGACGCACGAATTCCAAATCAGCGTGGAAGAATTGAACTACAGGTTCAAGATACAAGTAGGTATTTCTTACCCGCTGAGGCATTTATTGAAGTAGAAGGTAAAATTTATAAACATGATGATACCGAATACAATAATGATGATGTTTTTGGTTTTGTTAATAATGGTATTATTGCGTTATTTGACAGTGCTACGTACATGATTGATGGTAAAAATATTGAATCAATTCAGAAAGACGTTGATGTTGCTACAACAATATTGGGTCTAGCACGATACAGCGATGATTATTCAAGATCAGCTGGTCCATCAATGATGTTTGTAAAGGACACTTCTGATCACTCGGATCATAAAAACGTTACTACAGGTAATGTAAGAAATGCTGCAGGAACCGCAGAAACTCCTGCAGTAATATCAATGAACGCAAATTTCAACTTAGGATTTGCATCACGTAAATCAATGTTGAATAATAGAAGGTTTTCATGTGCAATTCCACTGTCACACATATTTGGATTTTGCAGAAATGTCAGAAAAGTTATTTTTGGAGCCAAACACACAGTTGTACTTGTGCGAAAAAGCGATGATAATGATGCAATGTGGCACGTTGAAGGAGCTGATGCTAATGCAACTGCGGCACTTCATGGTAAAATAGTACTAACAAAACTTTCCTTGTGGATGCCAGTGATGACTCCAACAATATCCGAAGAAGATCGGTTACTATCTTTTATGAGTCAAGGCGGTAAATCAATGTTGTCATGGTTAACAATGACCACAGATGTTGTTCAGAGTGCAATTAATGGTCTATTCACATGGCAAATAGCTTCTCAGCAAGGTGTTTCTGCACCAAGACATATATTTATTGCGCTTCAGGATAATACACGTGTAAACAATCAAATAAAAAGTTTAATGATATTTGACAAACTCGGTGTTTCTGAAGTTTCATTAAGGATAAATGGACATCAAGAACCATCCGAGGATATATTACTGAATTTCGATCAAAATAATGTAGCACGTGCATATCATCGATTAATGTCGTTCATGGGTCGTGATCAAAATATTGATACTGGTTTACAAATATCGCAGCTAGATTTTACATTGCTGTATCCGATTTATTACTTTTCGCTAGAACATTTAGATTTAACCAGACAATCTGTTGTAGATATTCATTTTCGAGCTCGTGTTAATAGAAACATTGTAAATATCCCTAATTACAGAGCAATAGCCGTTATACTCAGCGATAAATCGATGTTACTCGAAGGTGTTGGTGGACGAATGAGAGTTATTGATGCTCCAGTAGAAAACATGTAATTAGATCGTTCATAATATTAATAATGTCATATCATCACGTTAGTGTGAGTCTGACTCCTGGTCAGATTAAAAGGCTGCAATCAGCATCAAAAAATAATTGTGGAATAAAAATATCGCTAAAGCGAGAACAGATGACCGGTGCAAATAAACTATCGTTGACCAAGCGTCAGTTTAAAAACTTCAATGACGCTAAAAAATCAAATAAAGGCGTCAAACTTAATCTTTCTGCGGGCGCCATCAAAGACATCGCTAAAACGGGTGGTATATTTCCACTTCTCGCAGCAATACCAGCATTAATAGCAGCTGCAGCCCCAGCTGTTGCAAAGGCAGCTGCGTTAGGTGCTGTTGGAACTGCTGCTGGAATGGCGTTAAAGAAAGCAACTGGACAAGGAATCAAAAAAAAGGGAAAGGGTCTAAGATTACCAGGAACCCCGCCTTCGTGGTACGGAAAGGGTCTAAGATTACCAGGGACTCCACACTGGTACGGAAAAGGTCTAAGACTTCCCGGGACAGTTTACTAATAACACCTATGTCCAATTTTGATTTACTTAATGCTGCTAAGCAATTAAAAATAAAAAATTTCAGAGGTGTTTTTATGCGCGATCAATTACCTACTATTGCAATGCAACATGAAACCGGTATTATTAATCTCGATGAAAATTCTGGCCCAGGCACGCACTGGGTCGCATATGCAATTGATCCACGTGGAATTATTTATTTCGATTCGTATGGATTAGCACCACCAAAAGAATTTCTTCATTACGTTAGCAATAATACTGCTCCAATCTGGTATTCAACGTTACCGACACAAAAAATAACTGATCCTCCAATATGCGGCCGTGAAATCCTCGCTATGCTTGATGCTGTATCAAAATCAACAGCACCGCCTCATAAAGTCGTACACGCGTTCACTACGCTACGTCATAGTACTTAAACTGATATCAGTAAATATAATGGTAGATATTTATGGAAGATCCTCAGGTAGAGCTCAGAAGGTCGATTTATCTAAATATGCAACCATTGATCAGCTCAGAAATGAAATCGATGATTTATTAAATATAACGAGTGTGGATCAAAATGAAGTCGTCGTTTTTCAGGATAAACAAGGACGATTAAAAACGAGTAATATACAACTACTAGATGTTCTTGTACGAATTCCCAACGCGGTTGTTAATAATGTCGTTACTTTCACTGATCAGGGTAAAATAGGATTCCGGTAAGTCGGTTAACGATTATGTTAAGAAAACTGGTGATGTATTTACGGGTAATGTTATTATGTCAGGAAGAAAAATTACGTATCTTGGAGATCCAATCGCAGATACAGACGCAGCAACAAAAAAATACGTCGATGATCAAGAATCCAAATACGTGTCAGTGCGCGGTGGTATAATGCGTGCATTTCTCGACATGAATAGTAATGGTATTAATAATCTCAGAACACCAGAAACAGATTTTGACGCTGCAACGAAGAAATACGTCGACGATAAGGAAATTCCAATAACGACTTCGTTAACGACAATTAATGATGGAATTGCTGTATTTAGAACTGATATTTTAATCACGTACAAACATTTTTAAATTTTCGTAGAAATATAAACAGATCTATTAATGACTTTTTTGGAACTCCACCAAATGTTATTATTAATCTCGCTGACATTAACGCAAGACTCAACGATATCATTAGTGGTATTCCTAATATTATTCAAAAAACTAATCTCGTTAAAATTCCTCACAAGCAGATCATTAATATCGTGTACACAGTCGCATCAGGAAAGGCAACATGGTCGCAGGAAAATAACACTTTTAAACACACTGCAGAGGTTACTGGTGTATACAGATTATCTGTATTTAGTAGTGCAAAATTCAGTATATTTACCACATTTCCATGGCGTCATTCAACCGATGATTTTTCTGGAATTGTGTCTATAGTGTTAAATAAAGATACTGAAGAAACGTTTATGCTGATAGCGAATGATAAAAAGTTAACCGCAGTGACTTATTGGTGGTGTATTGAGTTCATAGCCGAAACTCCCGAATTAGTTATTTAAATAAGTATAATGAATCAAGAATCATTTATCGACGTTCAACGTCACAGATACACTCAAGTATGTGAGTGTCAAACCAAACTAAAAATATCATCGACGATTACACGATAAAGGTAAAAAAATATCGTCGTCGTATGGTTGTTATTGATATAATGGTATACTCGGTTTCTGCTGTTATTGCTGGAACTGGATTATTACTATCAACGATAACGATGACAGCGCCTGCAGTTGTAACGATTATAGTTTCAACGGCAACAACATTCGCAGGTATTTTCAGTATTATCTCTAAAAAAATATCTACGTGTACGAATGATAAACTAAACGAGTACGTGATGAAATTGCACACAGCAACAGCCGCATACACTAAATTATGCTCGTATATTTCAGCGTATCTCAGTGATGGTAAAATATCCGATGAGGAGTTCGTAACGATAATGAAAACCTACGATGAAGCGTTCATAGTGGAACGCGATGTGTTCTCTAGTGACGGAAAGATGGAGAATTAAATAATAACGATAATAATAATGTCAGAGTCGCAATTACTTCAGCAGATCGTAGCTAATACAACGCCGTCAAAAACTACTATGATATCATTAAGTTCAACCAATCCTGAATTTAGCGTTAATTTTCCGACTGCAATTCCAGCAAAGGAAATAGCATTAGCGCAATTACGAGTTTATTATAGTTGGCCTAATATTAGATCAAAACCGTTTGGTGGACAACAACCAAATAATTCACTGGTATTCGCGAATAAGAATAAACCGGATGGAACACCTGACTGGCAGGTTGTTGGAATTTCAACGGGCAGTTATCAAATAGAACAGATTAATGATGAGTTCCAACGCAGAATTAAATCTATCACAGGGAAAGAATCTAAAATAGCGATTACTGTTTATGAACCAACACTATCAGCGGCGATTGAAATAAATTCTCCTTATTACTCTGTAGATATTTATCAAAGTTCGATTAGATCCGTTTTAGGATGGCCTGAAGTTGCACCTGTTTATAATGGAGTTTCAAAACCAACTAAACATGAGTTTAAAACGAGTGAAGAAAAATTCATTAAAAATCCAGAATATCGAGAAAAACATCCATGGAATTATATATCATTTAAAAATGATCCAAACGATGATACATACTACTTTACCGATTTTGACGGTAAAAGGATCCCCAAGATAATTAGATCAATATTTACTATTATCAAGACGCCAGGGGCGCGAGATCGAGATAGTGTTGATGAAAAATTTATTAAATGGTTTTTAGATACTCTTAAACCTGAATACGATAAAATGTTTAATGATTTAAGAAATTTATTTATTTCATTATCACAACATTATAATGAAAGTGTAAAGCAGCAAATAATCGAGTCAATAAAACATTTAAATGGTATCTTATTCGATTTATATATCGCCGATCGAAGTATTATGAAAGCTACAACTACTGAATTAGATAGTCCTTACACAAGACCAAATTTGAAGCAATTATTTCTTAATCATTATAAAATAACAGAAAAGATTTACAAACATTTGTTATACCAGATTTAAATAACGCTGAAATGAAGAAATCATTAAGTGATCTTATTGAAGAATATTATCCGGGAGTAATTGAATCGTGGAAAAAAATAGCCCCACCACCGGTTATACTAAAACACAATAACAACCCCTTTGGTGCCGGTAGACATATATCACCAGGCATTGTAAACATAACATCAGTTATTGCAATCAATCTGGTATGTGATGTTATTGAAGGTAGCTATCAGGTAGATCTTTCTAAATCTAGCCACCGCAGTGGCACTGCGGAGCAAGGGTACATATTATTCAGTTTTAGCCCGATTGTTCCACCAGGCTGGTTAATTGTGGCAGAACCAATTAATCCCGTTTACCTGCGAGTTCATAATCCATTTCTGACAAGAATAAATTTCAAACTTACAGACCAAAATAATAGAATTCTGGACACGAGGAACGAATCTCTTAATATAAACCTATATGTACGCTCATAGAACGTCTGATTATTTAATCAGGGCATAATCTGATGCGTAAATACATAATCAATTTTCTATGATTAAAGCAATTGTATATATAATAAAGCGAGATAACTCGGCTATCTCTCTGCAGTAAATTGAACGATTATTTCCCTTACTACGTTACCTGTACAAACCCAGTTGTATGTACGTGTATAGCGTATATTAGTCCGTCTGTCTGTTACCTTAACGAACTATAACTTTATGCGTGCAAAATTATTTTATGAATTTTAAAAAACTGAAGTACAATTCTACATTCTATTAGTAATACAAGTTCTGTGAGACAGCACAAATATTATATATATACTTAAATTTAACTATATTATTGATAAGAGAACGATGGCCGAAATGGTAAGACGGTTTGACGTAGATCGAAGCTCTACAGACTCTCGCGTGTTCGAGTCTCCAAAAATGCTAAAGATATTAATCTTGCATTTGCGACTGATGCTTATCTAATTGGGGGAACCCGGAGAATTTCCTCGATATCCACAACAGACAAAATACACTCTCCTATCATACACCCTTGAGGGGTGTACGTTTTACACTCCCGGGGTTTTGTATGGGGGAGAGTGTACAAAATCTGTTGGACGTAGACAAGATTCCCCCGTCATCACCATTTGTATATATTCATGTTCATACAATCATTAGGATAAGTTTATGTTTGTGCAGTCCAAAATCATAAACCATCTGTATATATTTCATAACCATACAATCATTAGGATAAGTTTATGTTTGTGCAGTTCAAAATCATAAACCATCTGTATATATTTCATAACCATATATCACAAACAAAACAGCTCCCTGACAAAACACAAAAAAAAGTCATGGGAGCTAATATTTTTTTTATATTAAATATAAAAAATAAATATATATAATGAACCAAGAAAACATTAATGATATTATCTGTCTGCTATTAAAAAATTAAAACATAACGGAATAAAAATATCTGATAATCTCGACCCTCAGAAAATTATGTGCGATTTTGAATTACTACAACAGAGAAAATTTGATAATAAATATACACTATCTTCAAACTACAGATTCATAAAATTAATTTATCAATCCATGCTTGAATCACTAGCCATGGTAAACGACAATCAAATAAAGCTATTTGCACCTCTTGCACGTTCTATCCAAAATATTAAATCCGAACTGTCTCACGAGTACGAAAGAAACAAGATTGTGGATAATCGTGTAATGCAATTAAGAAAGATTATGCTATCTGATTCTGTCAATGCTGAGAGCGATGAAGGTGAACCCCTGACAGAGTCAGTGACTGTAATTATGGCTAAACAAAACCCTTGGGAAAATTAACAGAGTCGAACTATTTGTTTTTGTAAGAAGACAAAATTAGACATATTCAAATACTATCCGCTGATTATATATTTTTGAAAAGGCAGATCTAGCAATATTATCTGCAACGCGTTTTATTGAAGGTGGTATTATGTCAAAATATTTGGCAGCAGAATTAATTGACTTGAACACAATTTCTTCACCATCTGCATTTACAGATTTAACAGATCTTGCAAATCGTGCGCCACCAGTGTTTCCGGATTTACAATTTTGACTGTGTAGTAACTCGTAGATTTCCAAGTGAGTTATCAAGTTTATTGCCGTTGATGTGGTCAACCACATATCCATCTTTGATTATTCCAAAAAAACACTCGTATGTAAATCTATGAGATAAATAATTTTTTTTCTTGCCATTAACAGTAAATCTAAGATAACCAGTATTACAAATACTACCGACTGGTTTTTTCAATCTACAGTGTCTGATTACACCTTCTCGAGATGCTTCATAATTGGTAAAGATTGGATGTGACACAAACTCATTTTGCTCCATTATATATATAATATTATTTGTCTAAATCATTATTTTGAAATCTAACCAGATAATCTTCTTCTGTCTTTTAGGAGATTTACCTGATAATGTGTTGTTTTTTTTGTCATAATATCGTTTTAGTTCTCTATATTTTTTTCCGCCACATTTTAGGCACAATTGAGTTTTTCCTCTTACTCCAACACCGCATTTCACACACGGTATTGGTCCTGTACTTCCATTTTTGATACTCTGTGCATGATTTCCGCAGTATTTGTTCACACGCGATTTATTACAAGTAGAAGTATATCCAATTTTGAGCCAAGCACATTTGTTTTGTGTTTCAATCATATACAAAAAGATTAATGTTCAATTAAATATATACTTGCTCTAATTATAATATGGAGGAATTATCCGTTATTGAACCTTCCCCTGCTAGATTTGACCTTGACAGACTATCAGAATATAAACTTAGTATTTCGATGCAGGATCTGGCATTAACGGTAACCGAACGTATTCGTGAAGCAAAAAGGGAATTTCGTGACGATGGTGCAGTTCATGCATGGTCAACATTCAGAGTTGGAAATGTTACTAATATGATGAACGACAAACGAGGAAAAGTAATTATTAATCACCTTGATAATCAAAAAATTTTATTTTAATAAAATTTATTGTAAATACAGAAGAAGATATTTGGATTATTCGTGATAAGCGTGATCCAGTCCGTGTGCAGCCCGGGGGTAATATTGTTCTTTTGAGTAATAAATCTAAGCCCGGAATACTTACTGGCATTGATAAACCCTATTATATACAGAGTTATCCAGCAACTGCAGTTGTGTATGGAATATTTCCGCTAAATAATAAACCTAATATTACGGATCTGAAACCGATGAAAATATCAAGAATAAACTGCGTAGCTGAACGAGTTACAGAACATTTTACAAATGCGATACGTGGTAATGGTTTAACTGATTTAAGAAATAAAAAAATAAACAAATGGGCAGAGTCCATTAAAGATGCTGGTGCATCTATTAAGGATGTTGCTGAACTAGAAAAGTTATTAAGATTTCCAATAACAGTAAAAACACTAACCGGAGAGATATTATACGAACCAAAATATATAAAAAAAATGGAAACCCTATAACAATCGTTGATCATAATGCACATGCATGGACTAATGCTGTAACGATATTTCCACGAGATAGAAAAGTTAAGTTTTATAACGGTGACATTTTTGATTTTATTAAAAATATCAGTAAAAGCGACCCTGTGTCTGTTTGGTTATTTCAGAGTTCGGAATATGATCATTACGATCAGTTTGTACGGCCTAACGGTGATATTTATCGTACAGAATCTCTCCATGAGGAAATGGAACATCTTGCACAGCGCCTTTGGCGTGAATATACTTCAGACGATATCAAAATTAGACAATTACTGAATAACTGCTTTACCGTACCATCGGTTGCTGCCCATTTCGCTCAGGAAAAAAATTCATGGAAAACGACACGATCAGAATTCCTTGAAGATGTCAAGAAAAGCTGTATAGAATATGGTCACGGTGGGTTATGGAACACCAAATACAACCATAGTGATGTTATTTCGGTTGATATGGTAGCGTGTTATCCTGGGAGTTTTCTTGGATATGGAGTATGTTCTAAGTACTTTAAGAGATTCGGACATCCTACACATGACATGACCAGGGTTGCGATAAACGGACATTTACCAGATTTTGACTTAACCGGATTTGCTCATGTAGAATTATTCGAATTTTGCAGAAAATCTCCATCCGATTACTTATGCTTGGTTTGGAAGACATTTTTCAGAGCGATGTTGGGTTCCGATAGTACTATTGCGATATATGCTTGATGCTGGATTTTTAATATCGTTGAGAGTAACTGAAGCGATTATATCGTATAATTCACAGAAACAAATTTGGTTACCAGAACCGAATAGATTTAATATCGATGATACCAGAAAAGAATTCCCTGATATTGATGAAGATCATATTATTAAAATAAATAAATGCAGGAACGAATACGATGAGAAATTTGCAAAGGATCTCGGTAGAAAGATAATCGGTAAATTTACTCAAGGTGGTTCATACGATTATAAACGAGCGTGTACAAGATTGATTATGGACGACGCTGAACTAGATTTTATAATCGCTGATACAACTGAGAAAAATACGTTTATAAACAGATGTAATGCTTATTTATCAGATGGAACGAAACTAGGTACCATTGTGAGCTACCTTGATGGCGAGTCACCACAATTTACTCATTTAAGATCTTCGATGTTAGCTTATGTTTCGATAAACCTACTATCGATGATAAATAAATTTCCTCATCACGCCGTCAGAGTCGCTACGGATTCATTTTATGTACATAAAAAATATAAGGATTTATTAAAACTCGGTAATGGTGAATGGGGAACATGGAGAATAAAACAAGAAAATATATTTAGTTATTCTGAATCTGCACATGTTGAAATTGTGGAGACATATTACAGAAATAATAATCAAACGTCAAAATCATCTGCACCATCTGTGTATGATCCTGTATCTAGACATAAGACCGTTTATCTTAATGGGTGTGGAGGGTCAGGTAAAACAACTCGTGCGATTAATTTATTTATAAATAATAGTTCAGATATAATTGTTTTGACACCTACACATAAACTTGCTAGAGAAATAAAGCAACGAGGAGTAAAATCGTGTACATATCACAGTTTCTTTAGATGGTGCGGAGACTTATGGACTCCATCGAAAAAAAAAAAAAAATATGTACCTAAATATATTATATGGGACGAGATATGCACGGTGTCGTTAGAAACACTGAAAACATTTCTTGAATGGTTATTGACAAAGAATACTGCTGTGATTATGTGCGGCGATCATGGTCAACCACCACCTTTTGTTGGAGAGTCTCCACATGAATGGCTAAAGAATAACGTAAATTATTATGAAGAAATAAAATGATGACCATAGAGCTATCGATGAACCGCTGAAGGAATTTAAAAAATTAATCAGACTTCAACCAGACAGAGTACAATGTGAGATAATGCGAGGAGTAATTCCAGAGACTTCTATGAATGAATTTTGGACTTTATGGAATCCCGCTGATTTGATAGTCACGAGTAGAAAGATAGTTTGTGATGAACTACAGAATAAATTATTTTTGTTACATAAAGAAAAGTTTTCAGATATACCTGTACCTTTGTGTTATCGCCCCTCAGATACTCGACGACAGAATATTGAAGTTGAAATACCAGGTGGAGACATTGAAAATGTCCGGGTACAGAATCTTGTATTGAATGATATTATTTTAGTCGATATTAATGTCGTTGAGAATGCGCTGAGTATGAATAAATCACCGTGGACGTTAGGATACGCTATAACGATTCACTCGTCACAAGGATTAACTATAACTGATACTAAAATCTGGATTGTAGATGATCGGATCGAGTGGTCAAATTTAGTCTATCTCGTCGTATCTCGAGTCAGGAGAATATCTCAACTACATAGGGTTATTATGAATTTTATAGAAGATAATGATCAAATTGTTAATAATGACGTAATAAGAAAAAAATTATCTGGTTATAAGCAATGTGACAAAAAAAATAATCGTGATTTTGATATTGATGTTGAATTTATTATAAAACTAAAAGAACTACAGAATAATAATTGCGCAAGTTGCAACTGTAATATGTCATGGCAGTATTCGAATCCAAGACAATTTACCGTAGATAGAATTAATAGTGATCTCGGTCACACACGTGAAAATGTAATGCTGACTTGTCTTGAGTGTAATCGACGTCGAGGCTCTTGACGTTTACAAAATTGAGCTTGGTGGTAATTGCGTATCCTCAGGAATTACTTGTAATTGTTCACGTACAAATCCAAGCTGAGGGGCAGTAGAATCTAGTCTGTATATGGCAGGTCTTCCAGTGGATCTAACTACGCTAGAAATTTTATGTGTAGTTACGCTCCAGATAGGATCGGTTGCTCTTTTTTTACCACCTTCAAGTTCGCCAGGTTCATATAAATATCTAACTGTAACATTACCTAATACTGGCTGAGAGAAAGATTCATGTCGTTGTCCGTAGCCATTGGGTATATATTTTTTTTTTGATCGCATTAGAAGGTTTCATGGAAGTTGCACGAGTAATTTCATTATTCAACGCAGCTATCACACTCGGTAATCTCGCAACCCATTCACGAGATCTATCTTTAAAGTCAGTAGATATTTCCTTTGCGTATTGATATCCGAATAACCGCTCGGCAAGTGTTCTATTAAATCGTTCAACGATTGCCTGATCACGATGAATTTCAGTATATCCTCGTCTGATTTTAACGTTACGTTTCTTCATCAACGCTGATACTACTCCAAGAAATTCTTTACCGGGATCAACCTGTAGTAGTTTTGGCCATCGTAGACCACCACGTTGATAAATTCGTTCGAACGCAGATGCAACTTCAGATGCTGTTTTCGTTGATAATGGCTCCGCTTCTTTATATCTACTAGCAATGTCAACGACAGTTAACGCGTATTTGTATGTGCGTGATTTTCGTCCACGTGTTTTAGTGGTATCGTGTGGTAAAAACAGTATATCCGCTTGATGAACTTCATTAGGTACACTAACATCAAAATGCGCGTAATGAATTCTTTTAGGTGGACTTAGGAAGATTTGCCATATTGCCTGTCGTGCTAACCATGATGCAGCGACATCACGTGAACCTTTTGCTGCTTCGGCGAGTTTACTAATCGCTGCTTTACCTCTCCAAAATCCTCTCGGGGAATAATAAACAGATTCCATTATGATAGTTATATAATTAATTGCCAGCCCCTAGCACCAGTTTATCTTTCATAGCAGTTTTTACTTGAAAACTAGCTAATTTTTCTCTGAGAGATTTATTAGGTATAGAATTTAACGCGTGAATCAATTTTACATCCGCGAGATGTCGGTGTTGCAAATCCTTACTTTTATACGCGACATCATGAACGTGACACGCTTGATCGATCTTATTTACTGGATACTCTCCTGGTTTTGGTTGATCTTGGTTATCGAGTCTGATATCAAGACGAGTTCCAGGACCACAATAATTATATCCGGGTAAATGTTTCTCACCGGGGTATTTAGCCCATGGAGTTCCTGGTAATTTTCCTAATAAAGCGGCTATATCACCCCCACCTGTCTTTGTTGCAATAAATTTATATTTCTTGGTACCACATTTCACACATTTGCCTGTAAGTGCACGTCTTTTATTTCTTGTTGTTATTGTCGTTAATTCAGTAGTATCGGTAGGTGCTCTGCATCGAACACAATATAGACTCATATTATTTATTATATGGATATAATTGACTTTCTGCGACACGAAAACAAGAGCCAGTAAAGCACCATCCAGCGCTTCCGAATTCTATCAGAATGATTATAATAGGCCCATCTGGAAGTGGGAAGACGCAATTACTGCTCAATCTAATAATGCGATGGCTGAAGTGGGATAAATTGCATTTAGTAGCGCCATCTGTAAATGATCAGCGATGTTACGAAGTACTTAAAGATTTTAATGAAAACGCAAAATCGTTACGTGAAGACAATGTCATAGACTTTATTACTGATATTGATGAAGCGCCATCCGTAGACGATCTGGATGGATTCATTAAAAATTTAGTAGTGTATGATGATGTTATGCTGGACAAACAATCCAATCCAGCTCGGATATTTTCACGAGGTAGACATAAAAACACAGACGTGACTTATGTTACACAGCGTTATACACAAATTCCAAAAGTAATCAGAGATAACTGTAACATTTTAGTTGTGTTCAACGGAGTTGATAACCATACGCTGCAAAATATTTATTATACTTGGTGTTCAGGCGACATGGACATGAACAAATTTAAAAATTTCTTTTCAAAAGCACAAGCTGCTCCCTTTGGTTTTGTAACGATAAATTTACATGATCCTAGGTAAAGATATCGTAACGGACTTGATACAATTTTTGGATAAAAACCATAGCAGCAGGGAGGGTGGACGACAAACGTATGTGACCAGATTGTGAAAAAATATGGTCAATTAGAGAAGTTTTCATTATTAAGACAAAAACTTTTTTTTCAGCCCTCGTAGGAACCCTTAAATTTCAAAAATAAGGTCTCTAAAAAGTTGTAGGGTCCACCCTCCCTGCTGCTCGAGTCAACACCTGGCATTAATGTACCGTATATATAACCATTAATCACCATCATTAAATTAAAAAAAGGAGTAAAGAAACATATGACAGAACATATGTGTGCCCCCCCCCAAAAAAAAAAACAATTCGGAAAAAAACTGTTATTGAGTAAACAGGGTTATATGCATATACTAGTTAACAATAAGGAAATAAGATGGGATATAAAATGTGGGGAATAGTTATCGCATGTATGGTACCTTGAGACAACATCTGAACTGTTAACATAAATTCACACCCATTTTAGGCATTGTTAGTTATAACAAAAAAGGGCATGGTTTATTTGTCAATCAATTGCTAGTGCTTTCACCCCTGTAGAACAGGCGGTTCTTTTAAGTAGGTCAAAGAGGTTTAAGTCTAACCTTGAGCTATTGTATAGAATATGAAATGGGGGCACGGGGGGGGGGGGTCAATAACGCACTCCACCGGGAGAAACGGCGTGTCCTTTTTGAGAAGTTCACGTGTATTGGACCCAAAAAATCGAAGAATATTTAGTGAAAACGATGCTTAAATATGCCGCAAAAAACTTCCCAATGGTAGGTCCCAATCTGCGTGTTTTCGGATTCAATTTCCCGACTAGGCTTTTGAAAAGATTTGCTTTTTGCACGACACGCTAGAATAACTGTACGGTATTAACTAAATTTATTCAACGACTATTTGAATTCTTTGGAAATTAATTAATTCTTTCTGTCAATCTGAAACTTCAACACAGAAGGGGCATTTTTCGTTGGAACGTATTCGGATTTATTGGAACTATTGGAATTGATAGGACTTTTAGGAAATAGGAATTCATTCACCATACTGTAAGTTAATATAATTCTTTCACTCCTGTATTTTGAGAAATAAATTAATTTCAATTATGCAAAACTTGTTTGTTTTGCTATTTCTTGTTGCGTAGTTTAAGTCTTTGCAGTCGTAACACGGGATTGACGGCAAAAGTAAAAGATCAATGAGCAAACTTAACATATATTACTTACCCCGCCTAGATTCATGTTTGGTGACACACTCCTTCTTCAAAATATCACAGCCAGTTGTAAACTAATTGACGACTTGTGCCTTGGTACATATATCACAGAACATCTGCTTTAACTTTGTATCATATCTCAGCCACAGACGCCCAAGTTTCCAGCTGTCGAGAAATTTTCGGGAACTTTTGTCCCATTCATCATGATGTGGTGTTGCACTTGAAGCATTACTATCAGCGCTACATGTATATGATGTTGGACTGCCAGGTATAACATCAAGTTCAGTGACTGTGTTGTCTGATGAATTTGCACTAAATCCAAATGCTGTTAATTTTGTTAACTTACTCTTAGGATGAGATGATGAACATGGAACGTCTAACTTACGTTTACCCATGATAATGTTGCACTTTTGACAGTATATAATTGTGATTGAGATTATTTTTTTTTTCTATTTGCTTTGTATCTATACACAGCAATCATTACTTCAAAGGTAATCATTTGCTCTAAAGTTTCGACAAAACTATTTTATTGGTATATTTAAAAAAACAAAACAAAAACAACAGAAGGATTAGCCGTCGTTCAATTAATTGTAGCTGTTTCTGTTCGCGTCTTCAGAGGTTGGTCGATTGTAGGTAATGTCCGGTAGCATGACAGCATACAGTACTCAAGCCAGATATCAACATAAGCGGATTATGATGTAACAACGCACTGTAAAGATGGGTTTGTCAATACAAACAAAGGATTTGTTTATGTAACAGATGGATTCCAGTGCATTGTGTATCCACGTTTGTGGTTTCCTTTCGTGGTCTCTTTGCATTTCTCCACTCCAAATCCATGATTGTATGTACAAATTAAACAGCCAAAAAGGCTGTCGCCAAAAATATCGCCAGATGGTATATTTTGTTGCCAATAAGGGAAACAAAAATCGCAATTTGCGACATTGGCGAAGCCCAGGACGATCCCTGTAGCTGGAAACCATTTAGGAACTAATTTAAGGGTATGAAATGTATTATGACACTTTTTTTTATGTCGTTCGTATGGAGTGATTTCCCTTTGGATATGAATTTAAGGAAAATTATTTATTAAAATTGCAGGGACAATCTAATTTTAAAATGTGTAAGTTAACATGCTTCCAAGCTCATGTTACATAGTTATACTAATTATATATTTGTTAAATATTAAAGAAATGTAACATTTTAGGCCCAGATACTTATATGTACCATATTTCACGGATATGAGAACGAGACATTTCGAACCCAAGAAAATTTTAAGGCATTTCGACCCCAGCCATGCACAGGCACTTGATTCCGGGGTAAACTATATGTGTACATTAATTGGTGAGTGTACACATATAGTTTACCCCGGAATCAAGTGCCTGTGCAGCCATGGGACAATTCGACCCCAATTCATACATTTTTAAAACAATAATTAGCACATTGCTAATGCTAATTACCACTAATCGTACAGTTATTCACTTATGTCTGCTATTAAAGAACCAAAACAAACTGCTAAATCGCCGAAAAAAGTTGCCAACAGTTATAATTGAAGTCACTTTTATTAAGTTAACGAATGCAGGGTGGCACGATTTACCCAAATACCTCAAATACTAGCCAAATGCACCCAAATACTGCCCAAATATACCCGAATACTGCCCACCCAAATATATCCAAATACTGCTCAAATATACTCAAATACTGCCCAGATACTCTCAAATACTGTCTAGAAACACGCACGTGATGCATTTACTACTAAAGAAATTTTTTAATTTATTGCAATGTGAAGTTCTGGGTCAAAATGAAATACGTTAAATTACTAAAGCAATTAGAAATTCTTTGTATGAAACGTAACGAACATCTCCAATTACCATTTGCTCGGAAATTGTCGACAGAGTCCAGGACGACATATATGTTTCTAATTTGCATACTTAATTGCAGATATCTATATTCTAGAATAATCTTAATTTTTATTTGTGGGCACACCTTCGACATTTAGATATAATTAGCTATTGGCCTCGAGTATGTCCCTCCCCTATGGCTCTTTGTTCAAAACATTCAAAGACTTTTATGTGTTCGTGTTCCCACCCTCTAATATTTATGTGTTGTTTTTTCAGTAAATAAAAAACAGAAGTTTGAAAAGAAACTGTATTTATGTGATTGTTTTTGTTGCGGTGGTTTCTCTTAATTTGCTACTTTCTTGGATGAGTCGTTCTCTGAGGATCCTGTATATACAGACCCCTTATTTCCTTCTCTCCCAATACTTGATAGCTTTATTCTATAAAATTAATAACTTGTTATATGTTATGTACTATCACCCATTGACATATTTGTCTGTGGATAATTACATAAGATAATCCCTATTTCCAATGATCATGGCCAACGATCTTCCTACCGTCCATGTTTGCTATGTATATGCTATAATGTTTTGTCTGCTATATACTTTCTGTGTCTGGATTGGCCTTTGTGTGGTCAAATTTTTTCTTTTAGTTATTTGGTTTTTAATTCTCCTAAAAAAGATATAGACTCTGACGATCCACACACACACACACACACATATATATACAGTGTTGAATGATAAAATAAACAACACCAACATGTAGAATGTGTGACTGGTTTCGCTTTATTGCTTCACAAGACTATATATATATATATATATATATATATATATATATATATATATATATATATATAATGTATGATGCATATGCAGAAATCGTTACCTTTGGCTTTAATCCTTGGATGCATGCATATGTATATAGAATAATGCTAAGGAGAAATCCAATTCAGCACAAATGTTGATATTGCTAACACATCTATTTATAACTTGGTGTCTGATCTTTTCCAACTGATTCTTAGAATTTACTCTCTTTACTGCCTCTTTTCACTGTTATATTTATATGCCAAATCAGAGCCGCATGTTCAACTAAATTTCTATTCAGCCAAAATATATTTCACGTGATGAGGATCAGTTCCGACTGTTTACTTATAAAAAGTGAATAAAACACTTATGTGATCTAATGAACAAAGTGCAAAAATTAAAAAAAACTGCACTATTACATAAGTGCAAATTAAAACACATTTGAACATTCTTAATGTTTTCTTTAACCTGCAATTATTGAATAATGACCTCTTGGTACGAGTTGAATAGCAGAAAGACAACTCGGCCTTTGGGCAGTCGAGGCCAGGAGTTAATTATAAATATTAGAACATGTGAACAATAATAGATAAATTGTCGGCAATCGCATAAAATGAAATAAAAGGAATTGCTGAACAGAATCATCAAACGCAAGTGCTTCTTGTCGATGATTACCAAAAAAAAACCAAAGAAAGAAAATGCCGATAAGGTGATAAGCGGCAAGCTCTCATTTACTCAATTAATATTTGTTCACCAGTAACCTACTAAAATCAGCCTCGAATTGTTTTTTGACTACGTATTGAGTACTGACAATTGCCAGCACGTTTTCATTGCAAACAAGTCAGGTTTCAAGTTGGGTATTTTTTACCATTAATAAACCGCTAGACAGTCTGAACAAAACATTACTGTTAATTACAAGCAATCGAATGCAAGGTATAAAATCTTAAAGTTTAATCACCTCGTCTCGCATGTGTATATTGTATAGCACTTTCTGTGAGAATTACTGTTTTAATATTATTTTATTAACATAATGTTATATTGCCCATTTTTTTTCCAATGTCTATTTCCACTCACCGTTGTATTAAATTAATGTTAATATTTAAAAAGTGTCTTTTGTCAAACAAAAATTGGAATCTGCTTATCATTATTTGTTACATATTTTATCTCATTTAATAATAATGCAGTAATCCAAGGATTAAAGCCAAAGGTAACGATGCATGCATGCATATATATATATATATATATATATATATATATATATATATATATATATATATATATATTGATTGATCATCAGAGTATATATCTTTTCATGGAGAAATAAACACCAAATTACCAAAAGAACAAATTTGACTACACAAAGTCCAGTCCAGTCACAGAAACTATATAACAGACAAAACGTTATAGCATATACATCGCAAACATGGACAGTAAGAAGAAAATGTCAATGGGTGATAGTACATAACATATAACAAGTTATTAATTTTATAGAATAAAGCTATCAAGTATTGGGAGAAGAAGAAATAAGGGGTCTGTATATACAGGATCCTCAGAGAATGACTCATCCAAGAAAGTAGCAAATTAAGAGAAACCACCGCAACAAAAACGATCATATGAATACATTTTCGTTTCAAACTTCTTTTTGATTATTTACTGAAGAAACAACACATAAATATTAGAGGGTCGGAACATGAACACATAAAAGCCTTTGAATGTTTCGAACAAAGAGCCATGGGGGAGGGACATACTCGAGGCCAATAGCTAATTACATCTAAATGTCGAAGGTGTGCCCACAAATAAAAATTAAGATTATTCTAGAATATAGATATCTGCAATTAAGTATACAAATTAGGAACATATATGTCGTCCCGGACTCAGTTGATAATTTCCGAGCAAATGGAAATTGGAGATGTTCGTTACGTTTCGTACAAAGAATTTCTAATTGCTTTAGTAATTTAACGTATTTCATTTGACCCAGAACTTCACATTGCAATGAATTAAAAATTTCTTTAGTAGTAAATGCATCACTTGCTTGTTTCTAGACAGTATTTGAGAGTTTTGGGGCAGTATTTGGGTATATCTGGGCAGTATTTGGATATATTTGGGCAGTATTTGGGTGTATTTAGGTAAATTGTGCCGCCGATGAATGCACGCCAAGTGATTGAAAAGAAATCAAATTTACCACACACTGTAAATTTGTTATAAAAAATCCGATTTTTAAAAAAAAAATTATTGGCGCATTGCTAATGGTCATTCCCACTAATCACACAGTTATTCGTTGATATCTGCAATTAAAGAATCAAAACAAACTGCTAAATTGCCAAGAAAAGATAACAAATAATGATAATTAAAGTCACTTTTATTAAGTTAATCAATGCACGCTAATTTGAATGAAAAGAAAAATGTATGAAAATTAAACGTGCCACACACAGTAAATTTGTATAAAAGCTGAAACATTTCATTACATGCCAGTTTATATCCTAAGCTTTAATAAGTGTGTTTGGAATACATGTGTAAAGTTTGGATTAATTGATAGTAAATATGGTTCATATTGTGACATTTCTATTGGATATATTTTTGTATAATACTAACTGAAATGTGTTAATTGTGACAAGGGTGTTTTATCCTTGTGTAAAATGAAAATCTTTAAAATGTAGTATGTAATTTCTCTTACCTGTAGTCAAAGGAGGCAAATGCTGTGAAGTCTTGAACCAAACTATTACCAAAGACTTGGGTGGTTTTACTTATATTGTGATCTCGGGCAGTGAGGAATGTGAGTTTGCTCCCATGTAAGGGTATACTGGACTTACACTATCACTCTGGAGTTAAAGACAAATTACAAGACCTGTTCCTGAAGATTTACGAAAACATCCAAACTTACATGATTGCATCTTCCATTTTCCGTAAATGGCTGTCTAGTTTGGCAGCTCTAGACTTCACAGTTCATGACCTTTGCAAACTCTATTTTTTTTCTTGTTATGTAAGTATACAAAAATTCATCTAACCAGCATCCTAGAAAAATTTACTGAATTGGCAGTCGCTGAACCAACATCCTAATTTATTGAATCAGCCTGATATGATATCTTGTAACATGTTACTGAATTCGCTAACTTGGAACACAAGAGGGATTTTTGCATTATTTTTATACAGTGTTACCGGGGTCATGCTAGCAGGCAAAGTGGGTGACTAAGTCACTTTAAAAATGTAAACTTTGCCTTCTTCTGTTAGGAAAGCGAAAACGACTTGGCCCAGTAATTTGTTTTTGCGGTACATTGACTGACCATAGTTTTTTAGATGCGCCCTTGCCTTAGCCAGGTTAGTTCTAGTGTTGGGTTGTAGTGAAATGTATTCATCAAACCATCAGTAGCTAGGCCTAGTTTTGATATCAATTATGCTGACAAACAAACTCTTGCACATTCACAGGCATGTGTTTTGATAGCTGATTGACTATATACACTTTCTCGAGTAAGTTAGTAGCGGTATCACTACCTGATTTCTGCATGCTATCCCTTGATGATAAAACATACAAACTTGTGTTTCGAAGCTATAACAATAGTATGTAAATAGCAATTTGTGTTTTAAGATCAGAATTGGTGATCGGGATATTTTAACTGCTTCTTGTACACTACTTCACCATAAAATTAGTTTGAAACTGTAAGTGAACCAGTAACGGGGAAATAATGGTAGACATCACTATGTCTGGGAAGTACCAGTTTATTAGATTGTTTTCGTGAATCATTGGGCAAATATATTCAGAAAAATATACAATTCATTGAAAGCAAAGTCTAGGTATTATGCTATTTAAGATTTAACTTTAAAATGTAATTATGTAGGTCAGAAATGTATGAGACAATGCAATGTTGTGTAATTCGCGAGAACGGAGAAGTTTTGAAAGGTCAAAGTTGCTTTCTGATTTCACTCATATTTGTGAAAATATGGAAATAAAACAGCAAAGCAGATACTATTTAACTAATACCTAAAATTACTACAAGTACGTAGGCAAATAAATAAACCGTAAATTTGCAATCCTATTAATGGACCGTTGTAATGAAGCAAAGTGAGTGATCACACATTATGAAAACCCCTCGTTCTAAAAATAGATGCACTCACGCTTGTGTTGATTCGGTTGGAAAGAAGGGTTTAGTTATATACCGACTGTAATTTTATGCATTTTAGTATGTTGCTTAAGAATAGTTGCAGTAATGTTTTGTCCACTATCCGCAACAAAGAAATGAGGAAGAACAGTATGAATGAAGACACTTGTGGATTAGTTCTCATGTACATGGTACAGGGATTGTTTCAAACGCATTTATAAATCTTTTAAAGTGCCATTATTGAGAAAGGATATATTTAAAAAAAATAAAGAAAATTTTAAAAAATTTATTGAGGGTAGTTGATTGAGCATTCTTACTAACTTGCACTTACAATAATATAATCTGGTTACACATTTCTTACAATGTAGTTTCTGTTCTCTTTTAGAGTCATATGACTAAAATAACCTTGAAAATAAAGTATTACTTAAATCCAATGTTAAATGCAAATATGCATACTGGGAAATAAATGGTATAATTCAAATAAGAGAACACATTATATATATACACAGTATGACCCCGCTATAGCACGCTCCGTTATAACACGAATTCGGATATAACACATTCGTGGTGTGGCTCCCGAAATTTCATATACATGTAATTTTCTTGTACACAAAATAAAATTTCTTTCTTAAAAGTACGAAAAAACCAAAGTTTATTAGCATTTTAGGGAAGAGATTGTGTATGAATAATACAAGACGATCGTGGCGTGGCTCCTGAAATTTTATATTAATTTTTCTCATACACGAAAAAATAATATATTTTCTTCAAAGTACGAAAAATAACATGTAAAAAGTTTATTCAGGAATCGCACTGGGCTTTGCCAATATCGGAAATTACGATTTTTTAAAATTTTTCCTTATTGGTGGCAAAGTACACCATCTGGCAATTTTTTTTATTGGCAACATTGTTGGCTGTTTAAACTTGTATATACAACCATCGGTTTGGAGTGGAGAAATTCAGAGGCCCCATGAAAGGAAGCTGCAAAGTCGATATAAAATGCACTGACATTTATCTGTTGTTACATAAACAAATTTTTTGTCCATATTGACATACCATCTTAACAGTGCATTGTTATATCATAATCCGCTTATGTTGAAATATAGCATGAGTACTGTATGTTTTGAGATATCCGCATTTTTTTCCGATGTACATTTCTGGTAGGCTACCAGTGGTAGCGGAGACGAACCGGACGAGGCTTTATCTCATAATCTATCTTTCGTCAGATTTTTGGCCGCTTGCTAGTAACTAATATGTTTACATAGGCTGACATTTGTATGTGGATGGAAAGTAAAATTCCTCGTCTTTTCACTCAGAATTAAATCCCTCAGAACATTCACATTTTCTGTAGTAATCCCTGTCATCAGACCAGAACACCTGCACCTCTATCATCGATTTACCCCTTCTTTAAATTTCTGACGCATGTGTGGAAGGCAGCATCACTCCACTACCACAAATGTAAAAAAAGAAGCAAGTTCTTACTTGTCTATTTAAACAGGCAGGGAGGAACAGTAACTACAATTGACCATACACGGCCAATTCATTTGAAACAAATGTACCCAGATAAAATAGTAGCTGAAATTTCAAAGAAAACATTACCTTTGAAGCACTGATTGTAATGAAAACGTACGAAGCAAACGGGAAAAAATCAGCCTCAATCATGCAGTACAATTTTTTGATGTTGCCGCCACAATAAGAAACGGGCATTTGTTTGGTTCTCCAAAGCTGTCCTTTAGCGGCGACTTCAATAACGCATGTACCCTTCATCAAAGAAAGCTGACTGCAATCTTCAATAAAAATAAAGAACCTTTCTTCGAAGGAAGTCAGTACCAAACTTAAATAAAAGCAATGAAATCTGATGGATTGTTTCAGTTTCCCACATGACTGAACACTTTTACTGTGCTGTGAAAGTTTCCTTGTTACAGGAAAAAAGTTTATGCTTATGAACTCTACCGACGGCGCTTAAGACGCAAACTTTTACCGACTAGGGACGTACTGAAAAGTAAACATGCTTCATCATTCGTTACGTGATTGTGCTATTTTTTTCCACTGAATACAGACCTATATGACCTGTAACAAAATTATTGAATATTTTAAATCTCAGTGTGTGCATATTTTCGATGGAATTACTTGTATTGTGGATTCAATGTATGTGACGTGATTCGCGGGTGAGTACACGGTGTTGATACTTTATTCATTGCTATACATTAGACATGTATATATAAACCAGATACAACTTGGACATTGCTGCCTTGAGCGAGACCCGGCTTGCAGGAGAAGGTGAACTCTGCGAAAGGGGCTCCGGATACACCTTCTTTTGGAGCGGTTGAGGAAGTGAAGAGCGCCGTGAGGCTGGTGTCGGCTTTGCAGTGAAGACAGCACTGATTGGCAAATTGGCTGGACCTCCCAAGGGAGTAAACGACAGACTCATGACCATGAAACTTCCCCTCTTGTCTGGAGAAAAGCACGCTATCATCATCAGTTGCTACGCTCCAACCATGACCAACCCGGATGAAGTGAAGGCCAAGTTATATGAGGATCTTCACTCCGTCATCACTGACATTCCAATGGCAGATAAGCTCGTCATTCTTGGCGACTTCAATGCAAGAGTAGGCTGTGATCATGTTGTTTGGGATGGAGTGCTAGGAAAACACAGAGTGGACCACTGTAACAGCAATGGTTTCTTCTTGCTCCAGACTTGCGCCTAGCATGAACTGCTGATCACCAATACAATCTTCTGCCTCCCTACCCTCGCTCTAAGCACTGGCATCTTATTGACTATGTCATTGTCAGGATGAGGGACAGGCAGGATGTACGTGTGACCAAGTCCTTGTGTGGTGCCAACTGCTGGACAGACCACCGCCTCATCTTCACCAAGCTCAACATCTACATTGAGCCAAAAAGACACCCGCAGGGAAAGAAGGCTCCTAAACAACTAAACATTGCCAAGCTGAAATGCACCAGTACCAAACAGTTGCTCAAGGATGCCCTGGAAGAATGTCTGAAATCCACCCCCCTGGACAATCAGAATGTGGAGACCGACTGGGCGGCATTCAGAGAGCTGGTCTACAGCACAGCTTCAGAAATCCTAGGACCCTCAACCAGAAAGCACCAAGACTGGTTTGATGAGAACTGCGACAAGATCAAGAAGTTGCTGGATGAGAAACGCCGCTTCCATCAAACCTACCTCAACAGCCCCAAGTCCACCACCAGGAAAGACGCGTACAACAATATACGCAGAACTGTACAGCAGAAACTTCGTCAGATGCGAGACACATGGCTGAGCAACAAAGCTGATGAGATCCAGTGCTACACAGACAGGCATGACATGAAGAACCTTTACAATGCCCTGAAAGAAGTGTATGGACCTACATCCTCTGGATCATCACCCATTCTCAGTGCGACGGGAACACACTAATTACTGACAAAGAGAAGATTCTTGAACGATGGGCTGAACACTTTGACAGTGTCCTGAATCGCCCTTCATCCATGAACGATGAAGCCATCAGTTGTCTCCCCCAATTACCCATCAACGAAGCACTGGATGACCCTCCAACCTTGCTTGAGACACAGAAAGTGATAGTCTGCTCTCCACTGGCAAAGCTTCTGGTTCAGACTCCATCCAAGCTGAAGTCTACAAGGAAGGGGACACAGCCCTGATAGAAAGACTCCACCAAATGTTTTTACTGATGTGGCAGCAAGAGACGATCCCCCAGGAATTCAAAGATGCTTCCATAATCCACCTGTACAAGCGCAAAGGAAACCGCCAGGCCTGCAACAACCACTGGGGTATATCCTTGCTCTCAATTGCAGGAAAGATACTCGCCAGAATCCTACTGAACCGCCTCACTATGCACCTTGACCAGGAACTCCTGCCAGAAGGCCAGTGTGGATTCTGGAAAGAACGTGGGACCATTGACATGGTGTTTGCTGTGATTCAGCTACAAGAGAAATGTCAAGAGCAAAATGCCAACCTTTTCTCCATCTACGTCAACTTGACAAAGGCCTTTGATGCTGTCAGCAGAGAAGGTTTGTGGGAGGTAATGGCCAAGTATGGGTGTCCAAAAAAATTTATATCCATGGTGCAGCATTTCCACGACGACATGCAGGCATGAGTCCAGGAAAATGGAGAGACATCTGATCCATTCCCAGTAACCAATGGCGTCAAGCAGGGTTGTGTTCTGGCACCAACACTGTTCAGTCTATTGGTCTTTGCCATGCTGACTAACTAATGCTTTCAAAGACAGAGATGTTGGAGTTGGCATCAGGTACCGTACAGATGGAAAACTGTTCAACCCCAGGAGGCTTCAAGCGAAAACCAAGGTTATGACAGACACCATCAGGGAGTTCTTATTTGCTGATGACTGCGCCCTCAATGCTGGCTCAGAAGCCGACCTGCAACACAGCGTTGACAAGTTCTCCAGCTCCTGCACAAGCTTTGGTCTCACCATCAGTACAAAGAAGACTGAAGTCCTGCATCAGCCGGCCCCTGGAAAGCAATATGTTGAGCCCAACATCACCGTCAACAGCCAAAAACTCAACGTAGTGAACCGCTTCACCTACCTTGGCAGCACACTGTCACAGAGCGTCACATTGACGATGAGGTGAACCTCCACATTGCCAGGGCCAGTGCAACCTTCGGCAGACTGTATGCCAATGTCTGGAACAGAAGAGACATCAGCATCACGACCAAACAAAAGGTCTACAGGGCAGTTGTGCTCCCCACTCTACTTTACGCATGCAAAACGTGGATGGTGTATCAACGCCATGCCAGGAAGCTGAACCATTTTCACACCACAAGTCTCAGGAAAATCATCAACATCAAGTGGCAGGACAAGGTTCCAGACACAAAGGTACTCGTCCAAGCAGTTCTCCCCAGCATCCACACCATCCTGATGCAGTCCCAGCTATGCTGGGCGGGACATGTACGCATGCCAGACGATCGGCTGCCTAAGAGACTCTTCTATGGTGAGCTACAGCAAGGACAGCGATCCCACGGAGGTCAGAGAAAACGCTTCAAAGACAATCTGAAAGCTGCATTGAAAGCGTTCAACATAAACCCCGATTCATGGGAGCAAACAGCCAGCGATCAAGTCACTTGGCGTTCCTACGTGCACAAAGGCTCCATGTTGTGTGAATCTAACAGGACAGCAGCAGCAGAGCTGAAGAGGCAAGCCAGAAAAGCACGTGCCATCAACCCTCCTGGAGATGTCCCACTCATTTCTTATCCTTTCTGCAAACAAACCTTCCGTGCAAGGATTGGCCTCATCAGCCACCTGTGCACTCACAGAACAGAACCAGCCTTTCTAACCCTCGGATGACGAGAGTGGTCTTTGTTGACTCGATGGATGAACAAACAATATCTAAACAGTATACACGTATATGTACCAATGCGTGGTTCTCTGAATAAAGTAAAATATTATATATGCCTTCTCTGTTTTCACTACAGGTGTATTTCTCATTTAATATGCATCGATTTAAGATGATAACTGTGCCAATGAAGCACGTATTTTGTGCCTGCATTTATTACCTCCCCCCCACTTTTTTTCGGGTACATGCATCATTTTCTTCAGCTAACCAGGTTGCTTATAACACGGTTTGGTCTATAACACAGTCAGGTTCTATGGCTCCCGACTACCTTGTTATAGTGGGGTCACACTGTATATATATTGCGTTTCTTGCTTCGTGTCCACTTCTGCCTGTTGAGCTCTCACTTCTTCCTGTTGTGTCCAAAAGGAGAAGTCACTTCTCCCTAAAATCCAAGTCTAGCTTGACCCTCATGTTACTGAATTTGCTAACTTGGAACACAGGAGGGATTTTTGCATTATTTTTAGACAGTATTAGACATATTGCTGTATTTTTATACAGTGTTACACGTATTGCATTATTTTTATACAGTGTTAGACGTTTTGCTATATTTTTATACAGTGTTCGACGTATTGCTGTATTTTTATAGTGTTAGACGTATTGCTGTATTTTTATACAGTGTTAGACGTATTGCTGTATTTTTAAGCGACAATCACAATCTTTATTAAAATGATATAAATTTAAGTTAACAATAAAAAATGCATTTTGTAAAATGTCATTGAAAATTCAATCTGCACATGTATATTGAGTATATTAATTTGTGTCAATCATTTATCTGTGATGCTTATCATATTGATTACCAACAAAAATGAAAGAGCTTTACTTTTTTACTTATTAAAAAGTTTTCTATCGAAGTTGGCATTCCGTGGATTGATGCATAGTTTTCAATCACTTGGGTCCTTAATGCGGTATGAATGACGCACATCATTAAATACTTTACTGTTTCTCATACCTTGTATACTATAGCTAGTATATCTTTTCAACAGGGCTATATTGATTTGTTAAAGAGTTATAAACCCTATGGTACTAGAACTGCAATGTATTTTTCTTCTTTTAATTATATATCTTAAGTGAACTTTACTTTAACCGTTAACATTGTTGATGTTCAGCTCAGGTTGAAATCCCCACAATATGCATGCAGCGACACATGCTTCTTTTGTGTGTAAAATTTGATTGGCTGACCCAGTGGTCTTCATTGTATTTGACTGATCTTGTTTACAGAACAAAAAGGTCTCTGATGACCACACATAAACACAATAAATTAAGCTGGGGTCAAATTGTCTTGGGGTTGAATTGTCCTTGGGGTTGAAATGTCCGGGCTGAATTGTCTTTGGGGTTGATATGTCTTGGGGTCGAAATGGCTTGTGGTTGAAATGTCTGAGAGCCCATAATATCATTAATGTATTGGCTGCTTTGTTTAGGTGCATAGGCCATAAATGGTGTGCATGTATGCAATCATTGGCTTTACAAGTTTCAAACCCTAACTATTGCATGCACAAAAAATACACTTGTATTTTAAGCTTCTATCTCAATATTCCCAGTTAGGAGGGTAAAAAAAGTGAAAGTATATTTCAAATAGTATTTACATGGCCACTGAGTATCCTTGCTTCGTACAATATGGCGGGGTCTATGGTATAGTGGTTTTTGAAGTTTTTGGTATTTTTTTTGCATAGCGTCACCTATCATGTGCTTTTCTTATATACACTGGATGGCCGTAAGTTACTAGTTCTGCATCACCAGTTGATTTCAGGAAAATTTCATGACTACTGGCAAGTATACTATTTTAAAAATGCAACCGTGAATATCACTGTTTCCAAACATGGCCATATTCTAAGTTCTCAAATAGAATCGATATCACTAACAAATTAGTTAACCATTTTATTGTCTGTTAATATCCATTGATGTTATGCAAGAGTCAGATCGCATGATTACCATATTTTTCAAGAAGCAAGAGATAGCATTGCATAACCTGGAATCTGCTTTATCAATCATTTCCTATAATCATCTGATTGAAACTGGACATTAGATGCATTTTAATAAGGGACAAATAAAAATCACCGCTCTGATTGCCTAGTGGTTAGAACGTCCGCCTCAGATGCAGGAGATCGCAGGTTCGATCCCCAGCTGAGTCATACCAAAGATATTTTAAAATGGTACTTACAGCTGCCTTGTTTGGTGCTCAACTTTAAGAGGTTAGTGTTCAGACTGGTCAGCCTAGTGTCAGGATAATGTGGATGGGTGAGAAATGATTCTACATGTCTGTGGCATGATTCCCCAGTGCTAGACATCACTATAAACTGCCACACTGCAGACATCATGGCGAAATAGACATATAAAGTATCTTGAATGTAAGTGTCTATTATTCGCTGATAGCTGACTTTAAGACTGCAATACCATAGTACTCAGGTCTAACAACTTTTGGAGAGACTATTCACATGGCTGCTTTGTGCCTGCAAGAGAAAAGACTCCATACGGTGACCATTCAGTGCATTAGGTTTGAGTCCAAAATATTCAGAATCATGTAAATTTATTTATACATGGTGTAAATTTCTTTATACATATACCCATCAGTACCATTACAGGTTTGGCAGCTGATTAATCAAACTACAAAACACTCTAAAGAAAGGAAATTGTTCCATAGTGTCTATATTGTATGGCAGCCATATGCAAAATTTTACAAAGTTAATTCAAATGGTTGCCATTCTCTAACAATATTCACACTGCAGACAGTGTCTGTCTCACAGTTTAGATTATAATAATTATGCTGTGAGGCTAACCCTTCAATTAATGGTTTTTTCCAAGAGAAAAATATTTTGAAAATTCAGTTCTACCTTAACAATCTAAAATATTGCTTCAGTAGAACTTACTCAAAGAAATATTTTTTAACCCTATGAATCACTAGTCGAGTGGAACTATGTCAGCCTGTCATGCAATTGATCCAGGATCCAGGATGAATCCTACTTTTTAAAATTTTTTATATTTTTTATTATTTGTGTATGCTTTGTTTTTTGAATTACTGAAGCAGATTTACTGTGGAAATGTACATTTTAAGTGTATGACTGCAGAACATAAACTGTAAAAAGTAGACATTACCGTAGACTAGCAGATTGTTCTTGACCTTGTCTTTGCCACCATCTGCCATGTCAGACAAAAAAGGAGAGAGGAAGAACAATTTGTTGGTCCAACATTGCCTAAGAAATGTACATTTTAAGTGTATGACTGCATAATATAAACTGTAAGATACATTACATTCGACCAGCAAATTGTTCTTCACCTTTTCTTTTCACCACCTGTCATGTCAGAAAAAAAGGGGAGAGAACAGTTTGTTGGTCCAACATTACCTAAGAAATGTGCTACTTTCAAACTTAATACATTTTAGCTAGCCAACTTGTTTGGGCATTTGTTTAAAAAATAAACATATTTTTAAAAAAAATTTGTCCTGAGTGAATAAAAATTCTTTGTTCTGAGTGAAAAATGGAAAAAGTTCATTGATTGGGTGACAGTATTGGAGTTCTTCACCCACAAAATTCACTCAATATTTATTCAAAAGTTTCTATTTCTACTGGAGGTGAAGGAGTATAGTATTGTGTAAGTTTTAACAACAGTTTCTGGCAAATGAGGAATTAAAGGTAATAAGTTGCAAAATATAAGTATATTTCACAGATCAGATATGTGGTCACCGTACAAATAGCTTTACATAAATTATGAACACAGCAGCAGTGTGAATAGTCTTTCCAGATGAGTTACACAACATCAGTGAGAATAGTCTTTCCCAGTAAGGTCACCACTGGCTGTGCAAAAAGCCTCAGCTAAAATTAGGAATATAAAATGTTGATGACAAACATTTGCATTAATTTTATAAGATTTAACTGAGAATGACAGTGCCTCATTGTTTTTGTTTACATTGGACATCTAATTAAGAGCTCTGGGCTTAGGAATTGGAACCTCTAGTAAGATACTGCAGTTTTTTTCAGTGAATTTTAGATGTGTGCCCCTCATCTAGTTTTGACATCTCACAGAAGTAATTAGTCAGTGTCTAACTTTGGAGTCATTTAGTACAGCATAGAAACATGGAGGCAGTTCACCAACACTGGATGGAGGAAACCTTCTTGCTTGCCGAAGAGGCTTTAAATCTTGGAGAAGTTCCTGTTGGTTGTGCTTTTGTTTATAAAGACCAGATCATTGCAACTGGAAAAAATGAAGTCAACGCGACCAAGAATGCATGTAGACATGCAGAGATTGTAGCCATTGATAAAGTTCTGAATTGGTGTAATGAAAGGGGAGATAAATCTGCAGATGTTTTCAGAGAATGTATATTGTATGTAACAGTTGAACCCTGCATTATGTGTGCAGGAGCACTACGGCAAATTGGGGTCTCCTTAGTTGTATACGGTTGTAAGAATGACAGATTTGGTGGATGTGGATCAATACTATCTGTGCACCAGGCAGAATTACCAACCTGTGGACAAAGTTTTCAGTGTATCGGAGGAATTATGACAGACAGAGCAGTGCAGTTGCTAAAGGATTTTTACAAAGGAGAAAATCCTAATTGCCCTGAGTCCAAAAGAAAGATAAAATCTGAATGAAACATCTGTCATATGTTAAAAATTTAGTGCTCTGACAGCAGAAGCAATGTCAAAAGTATTTTTATTTTTCAGATATTCATGGCATTCAAAGCCAACACAAGGAGAAGGATATTAGACATTTTAATGACATTTGTATGCTTGATTGAACTGTCTATTCAAAGCTGTCTTAGTGAGTCAGTTTTCTAGATCTAGTGTGTTATGTTACTGGACTCTGATTTCTTAATAAAGTAACATTGTTTGGAGAAGTACAGTTATAGACTTCCATTTTCAATACCATACAGAAATCTATATATTTGTGGGTGGGAATGAAGTTACAATGAACTTATGAACCAGTTCTAACTTTTTTATCTGTGTATATACAGCAAAGTTAAGGATGCATTTGGTATTAGGAAAATCTAAGGAAGTCCAAAGAACAATTTCACAGTTGTGGAATCAGTGCCTAAGAATGAAAAGCACCGACACAGGACGCAAAAGGTTAATAGTACTTGGAACCGGCTGGGCAAGCTACAGTGTTCTGAAATCCATTGATAAGAGCAAGTATGATGTGATAGTTGTCAGTCCACGGAATCACTTTCTCTTTACACCTCTTCTGTGCAGCACAACAGTTGGAACACTGGAATTCAGGCAAGTATAATCCTACAGTACATTCTGTGCAATAATATGTACAAAGTATTCCCTGAATATAAATTGCCTAGTGTATGCTCACAATCCCTTATGTAACATGGTTATTTTAGGTCAGATTACTTTTAACATTTTTAATGACTGCATATTAATTTATTGAACTTTATATAGTACATGTGAAGTGGTTTTAATTTCTATTGTGGTATTTCAGGGTCATTTTTACATATGCATGATTGAAAGATTTAACAAAAAAAGTCTGTCCCCAAAATCATTCAAATATGCAAAAATCATGAATTATATTTTCAAGCCTTTATTTCTGTATTAAATCCATCCGATGATTTGAGAAAATTTCCCCCATTTCTTCACATGGAGGAGGAAAGTTCGCCCTAAATTGTCCAGTTCTAGAATAGATCCTGGTAATTTTGTCTGAGTCTACTATAAATTTATTTGCATAATACAATGTATGTACCAATTATAATAAAGTCTTGCTTATAATCTAATGGTGGCTTTCTTGATGCACCAACATTATAATGGATGTATGTTTATAAAATTACCAGTAATGCCTGCAAACCATTCAGTACCATTCGGTTTCTTATTCTGAAACAGAATGATAAAGTTTCTCAAAAAATAACTACAAGCATAATTTTCAGTAGCATTACATGATATGTGTGATGACAACATCAAAATTACTCAAAAGCCAGGGATATCCCTAGGATGGGCTGGCATCAATTTGCAAGAAAATTATAACAAATAAGTTAAAATGAAGACAGTTTTCAGTGGGCTTCCTACATTGCTAATTGATAAGTTGCATTGTTTTGCTCCAAGAACAATGTAAGGAGATACTCAGCTTATCAAATTTTCTTGGTCGCCTCTTAAATTTTCAAATGGCCTATTGTTTTTCCTAATTTCACATTACTTAATAAGGGAAAGTGGGTCATTTACCCTTGACAAAGACCCAGTGATTTTCTGAGCTTGACAGTCTAACATGTCTAATATGAATTTTACTGTTGTGAATTATGTGATAAATCAGAAAGAATATCACACTGGTAGATGTGTTCAGATGTATTTATTGTGATTCTCCGATAAAGGATGAGGTGAAGGTGCAGTCACGTCTTAAATCAAATGCAAAACTTAGCAATGAAATTTTCAGATAAACTCAGTTGATATGGAAAATGCTGAAAATACATGAACTCTCTAAAAGTTCAAAGACTTGAAAATATTTGGGATTAATAATTTTAATTTATTTGTATTTCAGCTTATATAGAAAGGATAATTTCAGAAAATTTTCAAAATGAGTTAAATACAGATTTTTGTTTCTAATTGAAGCCACTGAGTTTGTTACGATGTTTTATCAATTAAATATTGTCTTCAGTAACAATAAAATTCTTACATATCTCTTATTGCATAAAAAATGGTGTTTTGTTAAGTGAAGCAACTCTTAAATGTGTTTCCATATTTTGGATGTTTCAACCATGTTGACCCACAAGTCAATAATTCCAGATTATTACAAAGAAAAAAAAATGTCAACACTATTATATTCAGAACAAGTATTTTGTAAACAATCAGACAATGAAAAAAAAGAAACTTTTTGTTCTAAATTTTACAGGATTTACCATAAATACTCTTTTTAAATTAGAAATTAATGTTAAAGAAATTGTAAATCATATAAGCTTTTGAAGTAGTATGCACTATATTTGTCAGTGTTTTACACATATCTATGAACATTGTAGACAAAGACGTACCATCACCTGCATGGGTGGATGTAGTATATTTTTCTTTGTGGGTTGAAGTTTACAAAGATGGTTAATTTTGCTTAAAAAGGCCTCATTTATCTATTGTTACATTGAAAAGTTTACAAATTTTGTATGGGAAAATTTTAATTGAGTGGTTCTGATGGTTCAGTTGAACCAGAGCTAATTCTGACTATGGCATGATGCAGTGGCAGGTCCGAGTCTAATATGCTTTACACTTCAAATCCAATGTTGAATGAACAACTTGGACCATGATGATCTAGTGCATCATGTGTCAGCAGATCTAAGTTTTCTTTGCACATTGTACATGAGTTTATGTCATAAACAGAAGGGCTGATGGATGGACGGATTAATGAATGGATAGATTAATTCATTCATTCATATCTGGAGTAATTGGTTGTCATGAGCCATTAGTCATGATATAATAAAACTTCCAAAACTGGATAATCTTGGAACTGTAAGGTTTGGCCATTATATCGACCCAAGGGATGGAGAAATTTTAAATATTTGTTTCCATTTTTTGGGTATAAATCCATCTTTGACATGATCTGGCTGTTATAATCTAAAGGTGATGGTAACTAAGCTTTACAGACAAGGCCCATCTGCATTAAGAATAATGCTTTTATCTTTTCATGTGTCTGTGCATATTGTTGAAGGTGAACAGAACATTCTTTTCTGTCTATTTATCAGTGTGTGTGTGTGTGTGTATGTGCTATTTGAAATTTTGTAACCCCTCTGCCCAGCTACATGTAAAATAGTTAATCACAATGGAAATTATTTCGACTGTTGGAGAAGCTGTGATGGTTGATGAAGTGCTTTTAATTAGGTACTTAGGTAATATTAGAATTTTTTATATTGATTTGTTTTTTGCATGATCTCTGTGTTTTTTGCATGATCTGTGATCTCTGTGTTTTTTGCATGATCTCTGTGTTTTTTGTACACACACTCACCATAACACTGAGCATGCATTCACGTCTAAAACTCAGGCATCCAACACACACATGAATAAAATCCAATAGTGCATGTATACCAGAGTAGCTAGAGAAATATTTTGGTTGTGGAAATTTTATAATACTGAGTCATGCAAACGTAAGTGTCTAGATATGTTAAAATAGCTCTTACTTATCATTGTTAGTTCAGATTTAAAGGAGCAACTTTCACAATCAAATAATTATTGCTTTCTAATGGAGAAAAACTTGATGTCTTTTTGAGGAAACTCAATTTACAGATATATTGAAGACCTATTTTTATACTTCCTTATAGAGATCAAGATTGAAGATTCACTATCACAAATCCAAGTTGACATTTACAGTTATCTTAACATTAACAAATGACTAATTTTTAAAAAATTACACGTACTTTTATTATAAGGAATGTGACTGTTAACCTTTTTTCATATTAGATAAAAAGAAGTCAGTTTCAGAGATCAAAATTGATTAAAACTTCCTGTAACATTCAAAATGAAGAAATCGGGAAACATCTGGCCTAAAATTTAAAAAAAATGATTGCCAGTAAGTAAAGAATCATTTAAAATAATAAATATAAATTTTAACTCTAGATCCAGTTTAACATTACATACTATTTACATTCCTTATGAAATCAGAGTGAATGGATAGTTTGGAGAAAAAAATATACTGTAGATGACAGTGATAGATTTCAAATATAATAGAAGTGTTCTTGAATAATCTTGACATCTTATTATTTTGCCCAATACAGGTCAATCATTGAACCAATTCGGAATTTGGGGTTTCGGCAGACTGATCACTTCCATTTGTCGTGGGCAGAAAGCTTGGACTTCTCGAGACAGATTATATACTGTCAGAGTGTTCTTAAGCCAGATCTGAAATATGAACTTTCATATGACAAAATTGTGATTGGAGTTGGAGCATTAAACAATACATTTGGTGTACCTGGTGTGCACGAGTATGCCTTTTTTTTGAAGGTAGGTAATTTGCTTCTCTCATGATAATATGCATGCAGTAAATTAAAGCATCTAGCAGTATTCACTTTTTAGTTATTTGGATTGTGTGAAGTAAGCAATCCACTGACATGAACTTTTTGATGGTTATTGAGGAATAAATAAAGATAGACAATTAATATGATCTTAACAGTTATTAATTCAATATATTTGATAAAACTGTGTAGAATGTACAACATGGAAGATCTGCATTAACAGTAATGGCATTTAAAAACTTTGGCACCCAAAGGCTTATACAGGCCATCACGACCACTGCCTTTTAAAAGTTATTAGTCATGTGTTGAATTTACTGGCCAGATTTTTGGATATTTAAGTGATGAACAAAACATCTTGTCCATATTGTTGATGGTATGATATTCTGACCTTGGGAATTTTAAACATGATGGCTTAAATTCCCACCATCTTGTTTTTTGGGGAGGGGGCATTGTTGGTTTTAACATCACTGTTATTATTGTTATTATTGGCCATATCATCGAGAGGTAATGGGAACTATGTGCCTTTCATGAGGACATACTGAGGCAGATGACCCAGGCTAGCCATGATAAGTATTGAATTCATAACCCATGGATTACAAGTCTAATGCTTTACCAAGTGAGCAATCATGGATCCCCTTTTTCATATTCACAAGATGTTAGATGAGTCAAATTTGTTGCTGGCTTTTCAGATGTCAAAGATTGCAGCATATTGAACAATACATTACTGTCTGCCATCTCACTTAACTGTACTGTATTACTTTCAACCAATCAAAACCATTGTAAGAAATGTCCTCTTAACCAATAAGCTGTAAGAATGCATACACATTTCAACATTGGGGATACTTATTGTAATCTCCTTACAGTGAATAGTTTGCATTTTGAAACTAATTTCATTTCAGCCTGCAATCTTGACTGTATAAACTTGGGACCATACATAAATTAATGGATAATTCAAATTATATTACACTGGCCATATTGAACCAGCTAAAATTCACTTGTAATGGTCCTAATCAAGTTTTACTAACCTTTGTCCACTAGACCAGGCTATTTTTTGAATGTTTTGTATGTAATTAGAACTTTATGATTTTTTACATTAATTCCATTGACAGTGAAGCCAGTATATAAGGGCTTTTGAGGGACTACAAAAGTATATCCTCCATGTGAAGATGCCCTTTATATTTTAAATTTGATGATAGAATTTAGACGAGGATTTATGTCCACTAAGGCAGGTTTTGTTGCGTTTGACAGGAGGTGGCAGATGCACGCAAGATCCGTAACCGAATCCTCAATAATTTTGAGTTGTCAATTCAGCCAGGTATTGATGAGTCAGAGAGTAAGAGACTGCTTCATACCATAATTGTAGGAGGAGGACCGACAGGTATTGAGTTTGGGGCAGAACTCTATGATTTTGTTGAACAGGTAAAACTAGAAAAGATTTACACTCCATTTGAATTCATAAAGTAAAGTTTAATTTTTTTCCCCCAAGTCAAGAGTGACTCGGAAGACTAGATTCCATTTTTGTCTCACCTGTGAAACATAAATGAGATTTGCAGATAACTTCTCCACTTGCGCTTGTGTTATTGTTGCCATAGCAGGGAAATTATTTAAACTCCCATCATATAAACATGTAAATACTCTTTGGGCATGAAAAGACAAATTCCATACATGTGAATTTCCTGGCTGGGAGTATTTTCCTATGATCATGTGACTACAAACTTGCTTAGCATGCCACTTGAATTGCTGATTTGGTAGACAGTAGCCTAAAATTAATCATTGGAAGTTAGTATGTGTGATCAGTAGTAATTCAGGATTAAAGCTGTGAATGGATCTTGGTTGGATTACTAAATAGCACAAGCAGTGTAAAACAGTTAACATTGCTTAGGTTCTTTCAGTAGGGTTTGGCTTCATAGTTTCACTCTTATCGAGATGGATTGTATTATGTGCGATTTGAAGTAACTTTTAAAGGATTAAAGACATTAATCTGTTAATGGATTATGGTTGGATTAGTCATTACTTAAGAGTTCAAGTGACATTGAAAGATCAGTTTGGTATTTAAAATTTTTTGATGTTTCTAAATGTATATTATCTCTCAATGCTAAATCTCCAAAATCTAAACAACAGAAATTTTACACAAAATTCAAAAATAGGTAGAAACAGGATCTTAACTGGTTGTAATCAGGTTCAAAGCGACATGACTGTTCATTATGCCATTTCACGATTTTAAGAATAATTTCCCAGATTCAACCCAGGTAGCAACCTGAATCTAACCCACAGGCAGGAAACAATTAAAACTCCTTGATGGACTCAGTAGAGTGTACTAACTTTGCAACATTCTAATGCAAACACTGAAAGGACATTTTCTATTCTGGTGAAAATTCAGGTTGACTCCAGAGGAAACCTGGATCAAGTAATGATACGCCATCTCCTGAATGTTGAGATAAAAAATAATGAGGACTGCCACAAATATAATCCAGGCAGTGCTGGTTGAGATAAAAAATAATGAGGACTGCCACAAATATAATCCAGGCAGTGCTGGTTGAGATAAAAAATAATGAGGACTGCCACAAATATAATCCAGGCAGTGGTGGTTGAGATAAAAAATAATGAGGACTGCCACAAATATAATCCAGGCAGTGGTGGTTGAGATAAAAAATAATGAGGACTGCCACAAATATAATCCAGGCAGTTTTGGTGCTGCATATAAAGGACTATTTGAAATGCAGCATGTTATTGTAAAAGGACTGATGTGATGAGATGATGTGTGTATTTAAATATAGAAAAAAGAGGCTTGTTCAGTTGACATTTTCTCCATTTTTGCAGGCTGAAACTGGGTCATTGAAAATCTTCCTGATTTGAAGTAAAAGATTCTTACCAAATTTTGCAGATCTCATCATCTCTTCTAAGCTAACCACTCTATTATGTCACATGTATGAAATGGACACACAGCTTACATTTGCTTATAAAAATGGTACTCAGCATTAAGAGGTTTGTGTTAGGACTGGTCAGCCTGGTGTCAGGATAATGTGACTGGGTGGGACATGATGCAACATATCTGCTTCATTATGCCCCAGTGCTAGACATCACTATAAACTGCCACACTGCAGACATTGTAGCGATATGACTGAACAGTTGTTAAAGCTACATTAAGAATTCAAATCACACACACACACACACACACAAATAATTTGCCCTTGGGGCAGCTATTACCCTCAAGGACCTACCCAGGACACCTGAACTTAATGGTGGACATTCAGTTGTGGAAGTGCAGATGTACATGTTTTTCAAACTCAGAATTCTAATTTTGGCTGAATTCAAATAATTTTGGCATTGTATATTTCACATGGTCTGAGAAGTGGTATGTGTAAACATTGATTCAAGCTGCAGATTACCAGATTGGGACCCCAGCACATTGGCTTATGTTGCTTCGTGGTTTTATACTATTCTGCTGAAAAGTCAAATGTGTACATACATCTAATATTTTCAATAGGGTCTATCCCAACCAGCAGTGACTTAGCCTCTAAGTCATAATTTGTGCAACTATTCACCATATAAAAGCATATCCACTTACACACAGTAAGACATAGATGCAGATGACATTTTACCTGTGTTCGTCTGCACTCCACACACACTTAGCTATTGGGTCCTAACTTGGATACTATTGAAATCCTCATCCCTAACCATATACCGGTATACATTTACTGGGCCTGAAAAGTCAACTTTATACATGCAACAGATACTGGACCATGGTTCCATCCTTCTGATCAGAAGACTTGGCACCTGGTTCATGGCTTGAAATCTGTAAAGATTATCACCATATAACCAGGTAAATACATAGTATAAAAAGACAAATGCATATACCATTACTCAACTGACATTTCCCCTAGGAGGCAGACCTTACGCTTATGGGTCAGCCCAAGAGGTTCTAGCGTTGGAAGCACAGGGATATGAGTTTGTAAGTTTAGCTGTTTACTTCTTGTGGCAGACTGCTCCAGTGGCCTAGATGTTAGAGCGTCTGCCTTGCATGCAGGAGGTCATATGTTTAGATGCTGGCCGAACCATACCCAAGACTTATAAAAAAAGGTATTAGCATCTGCCTTGCTGGGCACTCAGCATTAAGAGGTTAGTGTTAGGATTGGTGGGCTTGGTATCAGGATAATGTTACTGGATGGGACATGATGCTACATGTTTGTGGCATGATGCCCCTATGTTGGACATCACTATAAACTCTCACTCAATAGACATCATCGTGATATGTCTGAAAAATTGTTAAATCTACATTAAAAATCCAAATCACCCACATGCACATACTTCTTGTGGCCATGTAGGATGGAGCCAACAGTAATACTTTTCTAAAACATCATCACTATATAAGAGCCAATTAAACAGGAAGTGCTGTGTCGTAAATTGTGTTCAATGATATGGAAAGAGATATTGACATGAAAAGAGATTGATTGAGTGATTGATGGATTATCGGACAGATACATCAACGCTGTTGTGCTTCTAGACAGATCACACTGCAATTACAGTAATAAAGATGTCACTCTTTGTACAGTATTCAGTGCAGGGATGTTTTAGGGATTCTCATGGGCCAAAAATAGGCCTCAATCCAATACAAATGGGCCTCAGTAAACTAAAATATTGCAAAATCATGCAAAATTTATGTTTTCAGCAATGTATTCCTGACATTTTTCCCCAAACAAAGTTTTTATCCCAGTCATCAAAAAAAAACCTCTGCAGTGGTAGACATTTTCTAAGATACTATTTGTACCATTACAAAACATGACCACAGTGTAATTAAAGTTTTATCAAAGTACATTGTACATAAACTAACATGGCACATACATTTTCATGTATCATCAGCTAAATGTCAGTATTCAGACATGTCTGTGATTACTTTCTTCTAAATATTTAGTTCTTGAAAGACTGCTGTGTAATTTATTTTTATAAGACATTTTTCAGAAATTGAAACTGTACACATTTTAATTTTTTTTCATTTTCTAGGATGTCACTAGACTGTACAAAAAGAAAAAGGATGATGTTCGAGTAACGCTGGTGGAGTCAAATCAGATTCTGAGCTCATTTGATGAAAGACTTAGAAACTTTGCAGAGAAGAAAATTAAGGAACGATCTGGCTTCAGCCTCCTTAAGGACTCGGTCACTAGTAGGTTAAATCTGTATTGCTTGGTTTTGCTGATATTGTGTTAAGCAGATGGCAAGATGTAGACATCACTTCTCCAGTAGCAGTAATATCATTAATTAGTGGTGTTCAGAGTGCAGAGTATACTGGTTTACGATTGGATTTTATTCCAGCAGCATGTAACAGTTTTCATCAGTAAGGAATGTATGGTAATTCCCATGTAATCTTGTTATAGATTTTTATGATATTTATAGCCTGGTGTCAGGATAGTGTAACTGGGTGGGACATAATGCTACATGTCTGTGGCATGATGCCCCAGTGTTAGTCATCACTATAAACTGCCACATTGCACATATCGTAGTGATATGACTGAAAAATTGCTAAAGCTACAAATCACACACACACACACACACACACACACACACACACACACAATATAAACATGGTGTTACTGTTACATAATATACATATGATAGTGCTATTACATAATATATTCACAGTAATATTATTACATACTGTATACATGGTATAAATAGTATTACTATTACATAATATGCACATGGTGTTACTATGACACACACACACAAACACACTCATATATATTTACTATTGCATAATTTATGGTATTACATTTACATAATGGGATGTATGATTATAATCACGTTATAAAAAGGACTCCATTATACTGAGGCACCTAATAGTGAGGTAACACTGAATAGTGTTTGGTAGAACTCTTGTATTGTCTCTAAAAACAAGTGAGATATTGTTTTGATTTCCTGCAGAAATACTGTTGATTTTCAATCAGTTTAAAATCAAGATCTATTGACAAGAAATAGATCAGATAGGTACTGAATTAATGTATTGTTCTGCTTAATTTTTTTACTCACCAGTTATAGCTTTTCGTATTTTCTAAAGTGCAAAAAATGTAGTTCAGAGCATATTGTTAAAAATTGTAGCCATCTTTGACATGAAATGCAGCTTTTTATCTGAGACACTGCTAAAAATATATGAATAGGAAACTTCAAAGATCACCAAAACATTAACTTTATTGATGCATGTCCAACTTGTGCAATGTCAGAGATCTCACTTTTAATCAGACAATTCATTTTCATAACTGGTACCAGATAAGGACAGTTTTTTTGTACTGTTTAAATCTATTTTTTGAAGACAGGATACACTTTTAATTGGAACACCTCTCTAAAATAAGACCATTCTCAGTGTAAATTTGTCCAGAAATAAATTTTTGTGTCAAGGCAAAAAAGCATTTTAAATAATACATTAAAGTTTTCTTCATAAGTATGATTCTTTTATTAATTCAAATAATTAAACTAATTACTTTCACTCATTAGAGGTAAGATTCTTGCACTTGATTCAATGTCTGTGAATAACTCTAAATTTTCATTTTGTATAAATAGATGTATCAAGTGACCATGTTGTCCTGAAGAGTGGAAAAACTCTCCCATGTGGTCTTATTGTCTGGAGTACTGGCTTGGCTCCAAGATCCTTCGTAGTAAACCTGAATGTTGCCAAGAACTCAAGAGGACAGATCCTTACTGATAGAAACCTAAGGATCTTAGGTGATCCCAGTGGGAATTCTTATGCATTAGGCGACTGTGCAGATATACAGGATATGCCTTTACCATGCACAGCTCAGGTATTTATGGCACAGAAATACTCAAAGTTATGACCCTGTTGACACAAATGTTTTATTTTATATCTGTGATATGGTATTTGATATGTATATTCAGTCCATACTGCCATATTCCACCCAAACTATCCATGTCACACATTCAGTGGGATCCATTAACATTGACCATGGTTGAGGTGAGGGAACAATTTTGCAAGGTACACTATAATTCTGTTTAACAGTTGGGGACAAAGGGACGGTGCTAGCAACTGTTCATGATACATGAGGAACATTATCCCCATGCCTTACACAAAACTGTTAATCTAATGGATGATAATATAATTGGCAATGAGATCTATAACAAGTTAGTCAAGTTAATCGACTGGTGTCAGATATTCAGTATAAATCATGTTGACCTGTACTCTCTATTTCAGAGTCTGAGCATGTGTTTCCGTCATAAGTAAACACAAAGGATCTAAAGGATTATAGCTTGAGTTACACTCAGAAATCACCAGAATCATGCCTATCAATACATTTTCACTGCTTAATTCCTCAAGAGAATGAATTTAGATGTCAGTATAAACTACTTTCTTGATATCACATGGCCAAGGAGGAGGTATGACTCCATGTTGTTTATTATAATTAACACATTTGGCATGTAGCATTTGCATGGTACCAGCATACCAACAACAAATTTCAGAAATAAAGATGAAAGACATGTATATATGTTTCATATTTGAAAGTTATTCTCGAATATATCACTGCAGATTTTGAAGAACAATCTACAGATTACCTTGGGCACATCTTAATTGTTGCCTGTGGTGTGTTATTATATCAAGAAATTAAACTGACCCTACAACTGGATGTCAGTGTCAGCGCCTTTCCTGTATTGTATATGGCTGGAGACCATTAATCTTAATTAGCACATTTCATGTATTGTACATGGCTGGAGACCATTAATCAGTTAATTAACTTGTGTCATATCAATAAAACCAGATTAGCCAATAAGTAAAGTAGATTTATTGTGACTGCAGGAGGGTTTTTTTTTTCAGCCTTTTTATCTCACGATGTTTTCAGTGCCCAAATTATTAGACTTGAGATTAAGAAGACTTGTGCCAGATGATATTTTCTTATATATTTCTCATTATGTTTCCATCAGCATTAAAAGATAACATAGCATTTTAACATTTGAAATATTGTGTGAATTTGGGATATTCAGGTTGATTGGACATTTCTTAATTGCCAACCTCAAATAGAAAAAATCTGATTCATGGATATCATCATGATATCAGAGGATTCAAGAGTTTTTCAGGCACTTATTGGAGTAGGGGGAGGGGGCAACCAAATGGCTGAGTAGTCTAAGGTACTTCAGCATTAAAAGATAATATCGCATTTTAACATTTGCCGATTTTACTTATAATAACAGGGAAAATTAGGTCACTTTATATGCTATAATGACTTTGTATATTAGGAATGTACCCTGGAATAGCAGGCAAGACTTAGCATTTTATGTACTTCTGATAATGACACTGATGCAAGGTCACACATGGCTATCGGAGGATGCCTATGCCATGGTTTATAATATAAAAGTGCTACTCATAAATGGTTTCATATACAAAATACTGTGAATTATTTGTCAGGTATCAGTTTATGTGGCTTTATCAGTACCTACAAACCACAGAATGAAAGAACCTATGGCAAGACCCATTTTGAACCTATGAAACAAATGGGACACACTCATCCTTGATAGGCATATAGATGAATTGTTGTATCAATGAAAATATCAGTGTTTGCTTTTGTTTTTGTTATTTTTTTTGCATGACCCATAATAAAATAAGATGATTGCTGTGAGAAAAAAAAATTAATTAACAGAATATGGGGGTTTTATTCTTAAAAGGTAGCTGAGAGACAGGGAAGATATCTTGCAGAACATCTGAATGGAAAAGGAGATGGAGAGCCATTTAAGTTCACCAGTATGGGAATGCTTGCCTACATTGGTCAGTACCAGGGACTCTCAGATCTCCCAGAATTTAAGTTGCAAGGTATGCATGTGTCCTGTTTGTTTCATGATATTGTATTTTGATTCAGCATAGTTCATGATATTACAATGATCCTCAACAATGTTACTGCATAGGGGGGGTCTTAAAAGTATATCATGTTATAGGTAATGTTAAACCAAATACTGTGTTATATCATAATTATTAAAGCTCTTCTCCATTATAACACACCTCATTATAATGTGATTCTGGATATAATGCATATATTTCTCTGGACACAATGACCAAAATCATACCAATGTATAGCAATAAAGGTTGAAAGAAAACAAGGTGAAACATAGTTTAATATCTTCTTTTCCTTTTAACAAATTTTGATTGTGCCCGTTGCACCACAACTCAGTATTACACTGTTCTTCACAGTTCTTTGTATAATGCAGTTTGTTACATAGTTGGGTTCAGTGGTAATGAACCCTGACTACCTCTTTATAACGATGGAGATCTGTATTTTGTACAATTTTTACCAAGCCTTTGTAACAAGCATTTGAATTAATTAAAATCCCACTATGGGATGTACAAAATTTAAGTTATTACTCTAAGAGAATAAGTTCATATCATCAGAAAAGAACTACTTTCACTAGGCATGTCCTGGTTTCTCTATTTAGTTAGCCAGAGAACTACATAAAAGTTCACAGTTAATCACCCTACCACTGGAAAAGTTCATGTACACTTTGGTTTCAGTATTTGTTAGATGATATATTAGTGTAATCATGTAAACCTGTATGGTTTCTGTAGTGTTTGATGATCTATTGACATGTGAATTCACGCTCCCTTTTTGTGTGCTTTGATAATATTTGTAAACAGTGGTTAAAATATAGTTCTGGTATATATAAATGTTGTTTTATTATTATTTTTATACAGTGAAACATCGCAAGACTGAAAATTTGGTAAACCAAAATCCCCCTTGAAACCAGTCATGGTTCTGTTCCAGAATTATTCGGTGAAAAACTCATTAAATTGAAACCCATCTACTCTGAAAATCAAAAGAATTTTTCTATTCCATGTGTCAATTTCACACTTAAATGGACCACATGAAGCTGAAACTCTGTCTGACCAAATTGCATGCCAATGATTTGTAAAGAACATTAGGCCATTCTTAGTCAATAAAAACAAATATAGAAGCATATATGGGTGTTTTGAATCCTAATTTTCAAAGATGTTTTTAAAGTTCACTTGCTGTTGATTTTGTTTTTAACATTAAAATTTACTCCTGTCAGAGGTTATCCAATAACATTTCAGCTTTAGGTGAAAATAATGAACCTCATTAAGGACTATTCCATTTAAAAATAGAGGCTACCCTAGAAAGACATTTTTTAAAAATATATCCCAGGGTACTCTGATTACTTGAAGAGTCTGTATGAAATAATACAAAATTCTTGTATGATTGACTACTCCATGTTGAAACTGTCTTCACTGGGTCCCAATTATGTTTTATGTTTTCCTGGAACAACCCTACAACAAAAGCTACTCAAGAACGAAAATTTAAATTTGGTCCCTCAACATTTTGTTCTTTTGTTTTAGCTGTAACTATTTGTAATTATATGGATTGAACTTAATGTTCTACAGGATTTATAAAATCCTGAAGCTTGGTTATCAATTACTTGAGTCAGCATGTCTTTAATTGGTATGTTTTATATGGAATATTAAACCATGTTATGATGTTTTGTGTGAAATTACATTTGAATATGTTTTAATAAACTAAGTTTCTACACTGTCTGTTGAATTAATGGAAACTTCAGGTCTGATCAAATCACATAACCTGACATCCTGGACTATTCATTTTCAGAGTCGGAAAAATAAAATTTTCCGTAGTGCTAGTCTGGGACAAGTGTTTATTCCTATTTCAAAACAAGTTGGGAAGTGCTAACTTTCATACTTTAATCTCGTTATCTACCTTTGTCAGGCATTCTGAATGCTTGATTCAAACATTCTTCGTTTTTTCATCAACATCCTGTGATACAAGAAATAGTCATTGATAACTGTCCTAGGTACACAAGTTCTCTTACTGCTTGACTGCATATTGGACTAAGCAACAAAGTTATCAGCCAATCAAAACACTTCAGGCAAAACATATCTGGTATAATTAGTTAACAGTGTTTTAAATGACCAAGTGTTTACTCAACCCAGATATGTGTGTGGATCACACTTTGATTTAAATCCACCGAGTCAGTGCAATGAAATTATTGAAGGCTTTTTACTGACATAAGTGTCCATTTCCTTTATGAACTGAATAAATGGGAGTAATATGTCTTTAATTTTTTTTATTGATTATACAGAGGATCAACATCAATGAGTGATATTGCGCTGGCAGCAAATACATCCATTAAGGAGTGATCAGTGATCACATTTGAACAACAAAATATATATTATGATCACTTTATTAGAAGTAGTTGTCAAATGAGGTGATCCTTCCATTTTGGATAAAATAAGTTTACTGAATTATTTTAGCAAAGATGGTCGTGAGAAAAATTCAGAGAAAGAAAATTCTCTTAAAAGTAGAGGGGTCAAACAATAGGCTGCCACACAGTCTGAAGTAGCTATTTCTGCAAAAGTCACAAGCGAGACACACTGGCAGCAAAAAAATATAAAATATGACACAACTAAGAGACAAAGAAATTTCAACTGTATTGGGTTGATAATTACTCATGGCTTGAATTGACCAACTCTGATGGAAAGATGTTTTGCAGCTATTGCAAACAATATCCCAAACTGGCATGGGTTAGATATTCAGCCAGTGTACTTGTCAGTGTAACTGACAAATTCAGGTTTTAATCAGTCACGTCTCATGAGTATTGAATCTCATAAAGCCTGTCCAGCACAATATATGCATGATGCTAGCCAGAATGTGAATAAAATCCTTGAAGTTGTGGAGTTGCTAACACTGCACACAGAAAGGCCATTTTAAAATTAAATAAATGAATTGAAAACTAAAATAATATGAGAGCTCTCTTTAACACAGACTACACCTTATCCCAATATGGAAAACCTTTTTCTGATATGGAAATGCTGTGTGCTTCAGAAGGAAAAACTGGTAAATTGGTGCAGATTATAAGAACATACTGGAGGGCAAGAGACTTTTCTCTGTCAATTGATGAATTTTTGATAGAGGAAGTTTGGGAAAGTCTCAATTCCATTAAATTCATTTCTGTTCTTGCTTATGGAAGTTCAGATGTGACCATGTCAGAGCAAGAAAAAATGCATATAAGATACATGACAGTAAAAGTTAAGCCCTTTGAAGAAATAAATCTGTTGTACATTATTTCTTTTGTTTGTTTCTCTATGGATTAAAATGCATATATCTCAACAAATCTAGGCAGAGATAGTGAAATTTTGGGACAAGCCAACATTCTGAAACCACTTGTTCTTGACACTTGTGTGGAAAGAAAATTTGATCAGCCCTGAACTTCTGAATAAAATTAGCCCAGTATACCAGGATCCCTGACCACTGGTGTAATACAGTATACTCACCATGTGAGTTTCATAAGACATGAAGCAAAGTGTCATCTTTTATTCAGAAAATTTGAAGGCCAAAAGAAACAATATGTGTACTGTCCCTGTTTTTCGCTGCCAACTATAGCACTTTTTTCCCCAGGGTAAAAAAAAATTCCCCAAATTGATTTGTGCATTTAATTGATCTGGTTGTGCCCAATAATTGAAGTGCTTAGTACATGATAAAAACTAATCTTTATAATTAATTTTATATAATGTTTCTTTATAAAAACCTACCTACCTACCCTAATTTTAAAACCAGTTCAATAGTAATAACATTTTTTTTGCCCAGTCAGGTTTTCCTTTGAAAAAGATTTAAGAAGATGAATACTATCTGATCTAAGTTTCAGGACATTCACTGAAAAAATTAAGTTCAGTCCAGTGCTTGAAAGTTTAGCTGTTCAGACCTTCATCTGTGGAAGATAATAACAAAGTTTATTGCAGTACATTACATCCTGTCATCATGAAAATCAAGAACACCAGATTGTCAAATTTGTCTGTCATTATATTATCACAGAATAGTTTAAATAGGATGGTGATCATCACTGTTTGATCTTTATTTCAAATCCATCATATTTAAAAAATTTAACCATAGCTTGGCATTCATGTTTAAAACATTCATGTAGTAAACATTTTCCAGCATATAGGAGTTTCATTAAAAATGAAAATAAGAGCAATTGAAATGCTAGCAAGGGGATCCTCCTTTGTTTACTTGTAATACTTGTATGGATATAATCTCTATTTTGGTAAATTTTTAGGTTTTCCATCCTGGTTTCTATGGCGATCAGCATACTTGACCCGTCTGGGCAGCTGGAGGCTCAGAATGCAGGTGCCTCTAGACTGGACTAAGACACTTCTGTTTGGGAGAGATGTATCCAGATTTGAATAATCCCTAGTTTAGATTACTGTAATTCTATACGTACATATTTTTAAATATATAAATTAAAAATTATAACAAATTATTATATTTACATGGTCAGGCCTCTCTGTCATAAATCTTTAGTTAATATTTAATGTAATAGATGTTACACTAGATTTGGAAATCTGGCATGAAATGTACAATACAGTCTTCAGATTGGCCAGAAAGTTTGAAGTAAGATTTGGATTTGTGTAACGTTGTATGATGGAGGGGTCCGAGTTGCTTTTTTGAATGTGATTTTGTGATGTTAGTTGTACTTGGACATCAGAAACTTGTATACCAATTGATTATAGTTAAGTGAATTCAGCAGGTGTAGTTTCATGTATGACATTAAATTACCTTTTAGACGGGGGTAATTAACTCTTTGTAAACAATTTCCTAATTTAAGATTTGTCAGATTTTCAGTGTGCACAATTTTCGAAATATTTCTTTGCATTTGATAACTTGTGTTTTGATTGCAAAATTTTGAAAATCACAGAAGTTAAACGATTAAATTTCCCATGTAATCCCAAAGACATATATAACACAGATTGTCAACTGAACCACTCGCTTTTCTAGTGGGCTGCTATTCATATGTAAATGACCCATTGATAGTGATTGCAACTGTGTGGTAACTAGCAGTAGAGAATTTCTTGTGTCAATGGCGATAGGTGTAATCTGTATATTGATAGACTAACACAATGTCAGGATTTGTTTTTAAAGAATTTTATCATTACCTATAGTGCCACAATCTCAGATCAGAAGATAGTGTTAGGTTTTGTAGGAAAAAGGCAAATATCAGTGTATTTTTGTTTTATTATAGCACAGGTCAATGTTGCATTCAGACTACCCTTTATGGGATCTCAGTCTTGAAGCTGTTCTGGTGGAGTATACTGATTATGAGCCCGAAGAATGTGCTTGTGAATGTTATTGATCTCTTTCTAACTATAAAAGGACATGCTATGAACAAATTCAAGTCTTTATGAGAAACACTAAAAGCAAAATCCAGTAATTGCTAATGGAAAGTAACATTTTTCATAATCTGAATGTTACCCAAAGACATTTGAGACTAAACATCATTTTCATTTTCTTCTCTTCAGTGCTGTCCAGTCTGGAGAATAATTTTTCATATAAACATCAATCATGAAAGAATAAAATGAAATAACTTTTCATTTTTATATGCTAGTAAGCTTTGTGCTTAAATAAATCTTTTTCACCTGGTGCAAAATGGAAACACATTGATGAGCTGACTCTATATGTGGATACATGGAATGTTTATTCCAGTTGTCTATGCACAGTCTAGTCTGTTTCATGGATATGCAGATTTAAAAAACAAGAACATAGTAATTAGATACACAAAAATAAATTCACCCCAGTTGGTTAAAACAATGCATGGTATGAACAGATCCAGAGTTGTTTTCCTGGGACTTTTAAATTTGTAAAGGCCTTTATAAAATTTAAAGTAGTGTGAAGGTAGAAGATAACCCAAGTTATTATCATGCAATTACAGCAAAAATACACATTTCCATTAGATTTGGTTTTCCTCTATTCATTTTCAAAGTGTTTCAGACTTTTCAAAGTCACATTTTATTTGGATGTTAATGTAAATGCTTAAATTTAAGGATTGTCCATGGTTTTATGAACCATGCAACATGTACAACATGAGGGTGAGAGAGAGAGGAGGAGAAAAATATCTTAATATGTGAAACAGTATGATGTGGCACACATACACATGTCAAGAATTAAAAAGATTGTCAGGCAAAGCACAAATGTAGAAATATACAGAGTAGATATACAGTAAAACAATTACAAAAACAAAATAGATGAAATGATTATTAAAAACTCACTTACCTAATGTATATATCCATCAATGAACAAGTTTTTAGTTCTTTAAAAAGGCAAGGAGCAAGTGCATGTGCTCAAATTGCTCTAATTGTAGTCAAGACATTTCAGACCTCATAGACTGTTGGGTTGTAGTTGGCACCACCTTTGCATCTGTAGATGGAAAAATGTTCAAGTGGGTCTTGATTAAAGGTATGTGTTAGCACGAAAGATGCTCCTTCATTAAGAATGAAATTAATACAGTCAGCAACACTCTTTACAGTGGTGCAATGTTAACTGCCTCAAATGCTGGTACTATATATGAATGTTCTGCAACATCATTATCAACTGCTATCAGCACCTGATCATTTTTGTTATCAGTCCCCTGTCTTCTTGACTGCTGGACTGACTTTGGATCTAGTTCTGCATTGTTGTGGTACCAATGCTTTCTTTTCAATGCAAGTTTTGACAATTTTTTGAGAGGCATCTGAGAATAATGTATATATTTATCTCAATTTCTGGAAGAGCAAAAACCTTTCAAGAAAATATCAATCTTTCAGCAAATTGCCACTGAAAACAAATGTTAGTAGTTTTCTTGGACTTGTTAGCCCACACACATCAGTTCAGTTCTGCCCGTCACTCCTGCCAGGGTATTGGCCGCCAGAGACTTCTGTCCTGTGCCATCCCCTCGAGCTGACTCCAGGTGTGACCCAGCTTAGTGATGTCCACCTCAAGGTTACGTTGCCAGGTGTTTCTTGGTCGACCCCTTCTCCGCTTGCCTTGAGGGTTCCACCTTAATGCTTGTCTGGTAATGTTGGTTGGTGGCTTACATAGGGTGTGTCCTATCCAACCCCACCTTTTCACGCATCAGTTGCCACCTGATAAATAAATGGTGCAAAAATAAAACCAGTTTATCTGTCTATGCATAAAAATGTCGTATCAACAACGGCAATACTTTCTTGAAATTTCAAAAAAGTTAAACACACCCTCCCTCCATCTTGGGTCAGAAGCTTTTTTTATTATAGTGTGAGGTCTCATTGCATAAACATATGAACATACTGCCATTGTGTCTATAAATGCTATGAACTTTATTATAGTTATCAAAAATATATAGCAAAATTAAACATTGAGATTTGAAAATTAACAATCTCAGTGAAACAGCAGCAATAGTTTCTTTAAATTTTAAGTTCTAATGCAAAAAGGTCAACCCTCCTCCCATCCTTCATCTTGAATTTCATTGGTATGATTAATCAGTTTAGTCTGAGTTTTATTGGTATAAACTTACTGACTTTGTGCTTGAAACTGTTACCACACAATAGGAAATTTATTGTAGTTTTCAAAAATATATAGCAATATACTATTTATTTAATGAGTTCAGAATGCAAAATAAACAACATGAGGTGGTTTCTCTCCACTGTTTCTCAAGACAGCTTGAAGAATCTGTGTGATGCACTGTCACTGTTAGTCATTTTAATTTTAAAAAAACTACCCCAAAGCAAAATTAAACATTGTGATTGAAACTCAGTGGCACAACAGCAATACTTAACTGTAATTTTAAGTTCTACATACTAAAAGGGTACTCCCTTCCCCATACATAATCAAAAGGTTTTTAAATTTCAGTTTTATGAAAAAACAATTTAGTACTGCTACGTAGCCCCCATTTTGTTGGGGGTGGTTTGTAGTGGAAATTTGGTTATCGTTATCTAGAGGGAGATCGCCTTCGGTGTTATTGTCCGGATCAAGTAAATATTAATATAAAGTGTGAACTTATAGGTGGAATAGATAGAGATCTGAGCAGATATATAAAACAGAATGACATGAGCCCCCGTACATGAAAATGACAATTTAATCAATTGCATAAACTGTGATAATGCATTACATTAGGAAGATAAACTTTTTTTAAATAAATCATTCACCAAATTTCAAACACAAATATACTTATATAAATAGCCGATCTGTTTTAAATGATAGAATTAGTTCATCATAGAATCGAGTGAACAGTCGAAGTCATTGCCTTGTACAACTTCATAACCTGATTATTATTCCGGTTCACTCCAACTTCACTGTGACTGTTCTCCAACTTCTCTGTGACTGTTCTTCTTGGTCCTTTCCACTTTTCCTTTCTCCAAACTATTGTCTCGCCTCTTTCAGCCTTTGAACTTTGTGTGGTTAGGTGGATATGTAAGTACATGATACGTAGATACTTTGATAGGTAGGTACGTGGATACATCCTGTGGAGCTATTTCACCTTCCAAAAATATACAGAGAAGCAACCTAAATCTTCTGTCAGATATCCTACTGGGAATAGATCATTAATCCCCTCTCATTACGTCAGATATAGTTCTGTTGGAATTCAAACAGATACCAAAGGCTATCTGGTTGAGCCAAACATGGCAGACTATAAACAAACCTAGTTTCATAAGATTAATATACTTCCTAACGGCTATTTCAACCTGACTCACATTATCCCCCAAGACATCAGTTCCGGTCTCGTCTCAATTACACAAATGAATGAATGAATGAAATTCATTACATAGTGTAATGTTTGAGTTTTGTAATGAGAGAGGAAAAGACCTGTTTCTACAAACACATGTTTATTCCATAGCATACAAATTGTAACTGACTTGCTTGTCTGACCTACATCTAGCACCCTGTCAACCTTATCTCCGATCTCTAACATGCCGATTCAGCAGTGGGAAAGTCTATATTACCATATAGCACTGCTTCTAGAACACTACACATAGCTTAACTACATTATTTCTAGTGAATACACACATTCAAGTCTCTAGCATATATGAAATCTCACTTTGTGGTTTAGCAACATTAATTTCAGTCAATACGCTCTCAAGTCTTTATCATATGTGAAATCATCTAAGGTCGGTGAATTCACACGGATTCTCGTAACTCATATCAACTAAAGTAAGGCATGAAATTCTTAGATACATATTTTCCTATAACAATCAAGATGACACATTCAAACAATTCGTCAAACTTATATAAAGAATATTATTGTATGGATTCATATAGATGAACTCACACAGTTGTATTCATATCAAGAAAATTGATCTACGAATTTAAATAAGTTCATGCAAACATAAGCAAATAAATCAAACAAATCGTTGTATTGATGTCAATGAATTACATGAGATTAGCGCAAATACCTTGCTTTCAAGCTTCACTCGCTTCAACTGCCAAAATCATGTCTGTCGACTTTCCAGACATCCGATCCCTTGGATAATTATTTACGAGTGAATTTCTTCTAAATTCAACCTCGGAGTCTCCTACATTTGTTTTCTCATGCAGAAAAGCGTAGACTGACTAAAATTTTGTGATGGGACATATTAAACCCAAGAATTTTCGTGTGGGAATCATGCCCCTTATTTAGCGTAACCAGTCCAGATTAAATATATCTCCTGCCTTTAATAACTAGGCGCCAAATTGTAGTCTGCATGACCTCTAGATTCCCAAATAACTTATTCTGGAAAATCTCAAATCTGACAATTCTGATACAAGATCGAAAGTTAACTCTATCCTTCCAGTCTGTCTGACGGTTAAATAAATGAATGTTAAATTAAGAATCGTTTACTCCCACGACACAACCATTAACAATCCGTGCATTATGGTGATTTAACACATACAGTCCCCATAAATCTAATTAATCATTCACCTGCTCAAATTAATGTGCTCTTCATAGATAACAAATTTCCACCCTTACAAGTACGAGTTTGTTAGTATAAACCTATTCACGTCATGTTTTAAAATGTTACCACACAATAGGAAATTTGTTTTAGTTTTCCTAAATGTTTAGCAATGTACTATTCATGTAATTAGTTATTAATTTATTAGCTAATTAGTTCAAAATGCATAAAATAGGGAGGTGCTTCCTCTCCATTGTGTTCCCTGTCAAGACAAAATGGAGAATCTGAGTAGAGGTTGTGTGATGCACTGGATTAATCCTTTAAAATGTTCCCACTCACCACCAAAGCAAAATTTAACATTGTGATTTGAATTGTAACAAACTCATAATATCTTGTTGACACAAATTATAATTAAAATTATAATTGGAAAAAATAGGATCAAGGATGCTCTATTTACACATCTACAACATGTTCTCCCAATTTCCAAGCACTGAATTTATCTTTTGTTATGGAACAGTCAGACCTAATCTTCCTTTAAATAAACTACATTCTTACATCCTGTGACTTAAAAAGATATCCTTTATGTTTAAACATGTATATCAAGTTATGCCCTCTTTAAGAAGTTCTCATATAGGCTGCACATTCAGTCTGCTTGCACATCATGTAACCCATTAAACTATAAAATTTGAGCAAACAATGCAAGTGGCTTTACTATATCACATTAAGAAAGTTGAGCAAACTTAACACAATGGATTATTAAAACAGAACAGAAAAGATTTATACTGCAACTAGAATTGTCATGAATGCAGATGGCAGATTCCACTATTTAGTCTCGAAGGATCACACCTTATTTCATGCATCCATGAGAGTTCAGGGGCTCCTTTTGTTCTCATGCCAAGTTGCCAATCTGTGTTATATATGTCTCTGGTAATCCATAAAAAAACTGGGAGGGTGATAATGTTTTGTCTACAATATGTGGTCCTCCTCAGCTAAAACCACCCCTTCTGCACTGAAAATCTGGCCTTATTGCTGCTTTTTGTAGTGGAACAAAATATTACCAATGTATTTTGTTGGCATCGGGCAAGGTGGCCACTTATCATACAGTAACTCATGGAAGTTAAGGCTGCAGTTCAGGAGTTAATCTGTTGTGATATCGTTTGTATTTTGTGTGTCCTTGATGTCACTGATATTCATGTTTCATTTCTTGCATGAGGTTGGTAAATAGAGATAAATACATTTCTCCTGCTTTCTTACACCCTGCAAATACAATAAAAATACATTTACTACAACTACAAATAATACTGTCATCAGTGCATTATTGTTCTGCATGTATACATTGCTTCATTTTACAGTACATTCAATGACTTACTACCCCGTGTGACCGCTCCGGTGGCCTAGTGGTTAGAAAGTCTGCCTCAGATGCAGGAGGTCATGGGTTCGATTCAGGGCCGAGTTATACCAAAGACTTCTAAAAATGGTACTAACAGCTGCCTCGCTTGGCGCTCAGCATTAAGAGGTTAGTGTTAGGACTGGTCAGCCTAGTGTCAGGATAATGTGGCTGGGTGGGACATCATGCTACATGTCTGCGGCATGATGCCCCAGTGCTAGACATCACTATAAACTGCCACACTGTAGACATCGTAGCAATATGACTGAACAGTTGTTAAAGCTACATTAAAAAAATCCAAATCTCACGCACACACACACATACTACCCCGTGTATTTATTAATTATCCATCTAGAGAGATAGTGGACCAGATAAACCTAAACACAAAACAATCAGTGTGTAGAGCAAAAGTAGCAAGCAGACAGAAAGATAGACAGACAGACAAGCATATGGACAGAATGATAGGCTCAGAAAAGAATATGCAGGTTGATAACCTATTTAAGGTACTACAATATATCAACATACATTTCAGAGAAATATACAAAATACATATGAACAAACTGTTATATTACCTATATTATAAGTCTGTTTACCTTATCATATGGTACAAAGGTCAAGTCACATTCTCCTTGAAGCAAAAGAATCATCAGGCACTTTTCTTTACTACAATCCCATGACCAGCACCCTTCAGAAGCTCCAATGGAATAACCACCACTAATATGCTGTTTGTGCTATGTTGTTTATACTGACAAGTAGCAAACTAACCAATCAGAAAGTTACTTACCACTTGTCATACAATAGAACAACTCAACATGAACAGTAATCAGGGTAGCTTCATGGCTCAGAGTGAACAAAACTTGAACAGGTAAATCCTGGTTCAAGGTTGCCTATACTCACTTCTGCCTAATTAAAACATGAATATATAAAATTATAAAATATATGATCCTGCTATAATTGTAATGTGTATACAGTTTAAAGTTTTAAGAAATTATTTTAAAGAACCTACTTCTTTTGTCTCTCATCATTTTGTATGTATTTTTTTTGTGTTTATTTATGTTCTTGTTATGTAACCACATTATCCAATAATTTTATACATATTTTATCAGTTTCTAAAATTTCAAGACATTCTTTGAAATCAGGAAGAGAACTTGTAATGGGCAGTTGTGCTCATTTCTCAAACGTTATTATATTGATACCTGTTACAAATATGTATATTTTTATGACAATAGCTAACACATATTGTTTAAACCAAAATCAACCTCAAAGTCTTAAATTTTACTTATATTTAATATTTGTTTATGATTGAGTTCTTTGACTGGTTTACTTTTACCCCTATCTGCATTGTTTTATCTGCTCACCAACTGTTTAGATTTTGTCTGTTCCATATTTTATTTCTGCACAATAGCAGGTGTTCTCAACAGTGCCTTTTCATCAAACTTTTCGAATAGTTTGCATTTGAGGCAAGAAAGAACCTGTCAGTTGTAGGCTCAAAAGGTAAAAGATTAAAGTCACAAAGATTGAAAGAAGAAAAACTGTCTCCATGCTCTTCACAGTAACTTGACTTGTATACCAAATAGCTTGACAAAACATTAAAAATTCCTTTCATTCAAGATAGGAAAGACATCGCTTGATTTTTAAGTCAAAAGGTCAAAGGTCATGTTAATAGTGATTCGAGAAGAACAAAAATTTTGCAAGATATATTTAGTTGTTTATCACCCTCTTCAACCAAAGCTTGTGACTAGCTTGCATTTTATATGTCAGGGAAGACACCTATTTATGTTTGGGTCAGGGTCACAGACCATAAGAAGGAAAAACTATTTCCACAAAACTACTCAAGTTCTATATCACATACCTTGATTAAACCATGTTGATGACATGCATTTGGAATGAGGAAAATATCTATTGATATTGGGGTTAAAACATCAAAGGAACTTTAAAAAAAGTTCAAGTTTCAACAAAATCAGGTACCACATACAGAGACCAAATTTTGTGGATGGCTGCATTTGAGACAAAAAAAAGCACTATCACTTTTGGCTTTTGGGGGTCAGTAACAAAGGGCAAGGTCACCACGACTTAAAAGAAGAAAACTGGATTCTGCACAATAACTTGGTATGGCAGGCATATAATATACCATTTACAATACACTTTGTTTACAATTATAGTAAAACTCACATAGCTCGTGTACACGTTCTTAGTCACTTTTTGCGGGTATAGGTGTCATTTTGGAGAATTTAATTGTACATACCTTTAAATGGCATTTATTCACATTATTTAGCACCTTGTCCATCAAAATGCCATTGAAGATTTCTTTATAAATTTCTTGCAAATGTTTAACTGCAAATTCATTGATCACGCACGTCAACATTTTTAGGCACAGTCAAGCAAGCGAGGTGATCCTGTTTAAACCATTTGTTGTCTCATGCTATGATGTAAGAGGGAACATGCCTGCAGGTTGGGAAGAAATTGTACTACAAACAAAAGCAGAGACGTGACAATGTTTTCATTTATAAATAAAACCTGGGAAAATACCAGCAAGAAAAAAAAAAACCAGCACATAAGGCCAATAAATTGGAGGCAATTTTGTAACTTGGTATATATTTTATGTATGGTATGTTATGTCTTTTATTTAAATTAGTACATAATACCTATTTTTCGCATACAAAAATCTTCTTTCATACACATAAAAGATGGTAGAAACACAGCTGTCAATTCAGATTTATTTTAGTTAAAGTTTACATCATGCTAAATTATCGATTTATTGCGTGTTACTCCTCTATCCCATTCATAGTTGAACATCCATACAGATGATGAATGAAAATGTGTGTGACTTCTTGTTCATGCGATCATACCTTGATTCCCCTTGCACTAGTAATAGTTCAATACAATATCAACTTTCTAGTCCCAAACTGCCATTGTAAAATTCCATAGCGATCAATAATTTGTCTGGAAATATTGATATGACAATTAATGTGTAGATCACTAAAAAATCATGATTGAATAAACTTTGTTGTAAGTATATTATGATTAAATTTTAAAACAAAAATTAGTTTTTTAATGGATATCAGTAAATGCACTTATATGACCTAATGCTGTCTATATGGGTATATAGTCATAAGAATATTTTGTATGACTGATATTCCTAAATAGAAGAACTTTATATTAGTTGGGTTTAATATGAGCTTGCCTTAGAATATATGATTGGAACTTACAGAGATTTTAGATACATTAAGGTTTCAAAATATCTGTATGAAACTTGGTACCCATCTTAGTCTAGTGGTCTGTGTGTACCTTTTCATAGTCACATTTCTTTGGTTTCAATATTTTTCCCTTTGTCTGTCCATCCACCCATCCCATTATCTGTGCATTTTAATATCCATGGCAAAACACCAAAAATATTTTTGAAAGTTTATATATATATATATATATATATATATATATATATATATATATATATATATATATATAAGACTTGTGTAGATGTGCCATTTGCTATTCTCAATTCTTCAGTTTAACTATTTGTAATGCTTTCATCCATTTGTTTATGCATCCATCCATTCATCACTCTTTTGTTTCCAGAGTGCAAGTCCAAAATAATTCAAGATATACTGGTGGTCTAGTCGTGCATTTTGCTATTCAGAAATCTTCAGTTGTCAAAATTTTTAATGATTTTGTCTATTTATTATTTCATCCACTCCTCCATCCATCCATCATCCATTATCTGCAGTTTAGCTTGCTGGTCAAAACTCCAAAGCCATTTACGATATTTCTGTGAAATTTGGTATGTCAGGGTTCTGACATTACCAGGAAAACATGACAAAGTTGGTAATAGGAGTAGGCTTTTTCCTGATTGGATTTTTGGTCCGAGTTGGGGAAAAGCTAGGTATGAACTTTAGGTAAATCAGTTGGAGAAAAAAATTTAAAATTAAACTATAATTGATAATAAGATTAGAGTGTTAAGTTTTCAATGGGATGTGAAAGGTAAGGGGAAGATCTACTCTTTTCTCAGTCACTGTTTAAAGTTATGCATGCGAATCTCAGTTGGCACCATGTCTAGTCAATAAATCACTTTTACTTTAGAAAACTTCACAGGTGACTACTAAGACACATCCAAATGATTCTTGTAATTTTGTGTTTCATTATATATATATATATATATATATATATATATATATATATAAAATAAAATAAAATTTTTCATTCTTCATTATGATTTCCAGCATTCTGTTGGCCAGGCCTTTCTGAATTTCTTTTCATGCCTTTATGAATGGGGAAAAACAAGTATAATATTTTAGTCCCAACCACTGGCACTCCTTTTTCTGACCTTTGGATACAATTAGGTGTAAAATATTTGCATGCTACACTGACATTATATTGGTTTACATCAACGAGGGCAATGTGATCATATCTTGTTTACACTGTATAGGAAATAATGCTGTGAATGAAAAACAAACATAAAAGATTCAGAAAATATAAACCAGAAACTAGGATCCAATACAGAATTTAGATAATCCATGGACAGAGAGAAAAAGAGTCTGTAGCAGGCCTTAAGATTCAATAAGTTTGTCCAGATTAACTTTCTTACTTGTACACTAAAAGGAAAGTGGGTCAAGTAAGCATGGCTATTTGTAAAATTAAATTTTGGTATTAGAAATTCATTTTTCAAAAAAATGTATGTGTGTATGTATGTATGTATGTATGTATGTATGTATCAGGTTTCCTGAAATTGCTTTATTTGCTGGACGTGTCCAGCACATTCTAAGCAACTGGACAACAGTCATAGGATATTATAAATATTGTATCAAATTGTCTTTGATTGTTTATACATGAAACTATCTAATGTAACCATGGGCGCCCGCAGCATAGGTCAAGGGGGGTCATGTGACCCCCCTGGAAATCATACTGCAAATATCAATATATAAATTCCGACAAGTTTAATCATGCAAATGAAGTTGAAAATATGTCACAAGATTCTGTTCAAAATGCTTAGTAAGTATTAGCTTTAGTTTCAGACTGCTTCTTATACTAACTCTCCCGGCCATGATTGACTGACCACCCTTGAAAAAAATCCTGCCCCCCCCCCCAGCAAAAGATTCTGACCTCCCCCCTGCAAAAAATCCTGCCGGTGCCCATGAATGTAACAAAGTAAAATTTAAAGATCACTATATGTAGTTTACTGATTATTTCACTGTTGATTAGTCAATTAAGATGTCACAGACTAAATGTAATTCAAAAGTGACTAGGTCTAGTTTACACTTGGTTTCTCTGTCAGACAATTAGAAGAGGTGTCACTGACTAGGCTTGTTACAGCTCAACTGCCTGCAGGCTTTACTGGTCACCGTTAGCTGGTTAAATGAGGGCAGAGAAGGCAACTTAATCCTTTTGTGAACGCTTGTGTGGTAAATTTCAAAGATCAGTTTCTCAGTAAAGATGCATGCTTGTTATTAAAAAAAAAACTGGTGTAGGGAAATCCATTGCAAATCATAAGGATAATCTCATGACTTGCCTCCATTACGCAAGAGCAATGGAGGGGTCTAAAAAGTTTTATTTAAAGAAATGTATC